>JAYEVD010000382.1:0-76060 GCA_036346405.1 Phyllostachys edulis
CTTCTTTCCTTGCTTCAAAGCAAGAAACTACTGCTGCTTGATGGACATGACCCCATCAGGAATATGGGCCTCCTTGAAAGCTGTACGAAATTCGTTCCACGAAGGAACGTCTCCATCGAGTTGCATGGCGGAGAAGTTGTCCCACCATGTCTTTGGCGGCGCCTCTAGGCGATAGTGGCGAAGAGTACCTTCTCAATGCTCGTGCCGAGCAATAGCTAGCTTCTTCTCAATGTCCCGCATCCAATCTTCGCCTTCATTGGGTCCTCGGTGCATAAAGGTTGGAGGGTTAGTCATTGAAAGTCGTGAGACCTCCATGAGCTCTATGATTTCCACCTCCCCCCTCTGCGGAGGAAGCGGAGAAAGGTATTGCGGCGATAGCCTCGAGGATCTGATGCAGCCCATACGGTTCCTCTCTATTTGAGCCAACACCTTCGCCATGGTGGGAGGCGGTGGAAGTGTTTCCTCGGGTGTGCGACCCGTGATGATCTTGGTGAGAAGATTCACCAAAGCGATCGAGCAGCGATTCTAGGGGTGGATACCCTCATCACGCTAACGCTCTCGGCGAGTGTTGGGACTGTCATCCTGCAGTGACATGGATGGTTAGAAAATTTAATAAGTTATACATAAGCATGCATAATGATAAATATACAAAAATACATAAGAACATAACACCAAATGGGGTACCAAGGCACTAAGGCATTACAAGATCCAATAAAATCATTCATAGAGTTACGGTACAATTACATCGATATTAGCAGAAAGGCGAATGGTAGCTCGCCGGAATAAAAGTTCTTGCAAATAACACGAGGGTTCCAACAATTACTAGGCTATTACAAAATTTTAAAGATACATGCATCATTGAACACATGACAAGACAAACAAGCTCACTACCTAACATCCTAGATATTGTTCGGTCAAAGTTCACGAAACTTCGTCGAGAAGGTGACATCTAGGGGATCCGTATCGTCGGGGTCCCCTAGGTTAGGAGGCGCAAAGGTGATCCTATGCCATTAACATGGCCTTCTACTACGGAAGGCGATACTCTGGCTTGAAAGGTAGGGGAGATCACATTAGCGCCATCTGACATCGGTATGAATAAGCCTCATATCATGCATGAGTCGCAGTGCTCTGAGCTATGATGAGGCGGCGTCGCGTCTCCCATAACTCATGCACGGTGCAACGATGCATCAAGTCCATAGTGTGCACTAGCCTTGCCAATTGTCGGACTTGGGGATCCTCCCGGCCGAATCTGGCGAACTGCTCACTTCCCCAACATGTGCTTGCATAGGGAAATGGTCATAGGGCGGTGAGACAGCTCGGTCGATCATAGCGGCGACTCATGGCCACTTGAGCCACTTCTG
The DNA here is from genome assembly GCA_036346405.1 of Phyllostachys edulis. Taxonomy (NCBI): domain Eukaryota; kingdom Viridiplantae; phylum Streptophyta; class Magnoliopsida; order Poales; family Poaceae; genus Phyllostachys; species Phyllostachys edulis. The sequence continues at coordinate 1,362 of JAYEVD010000382.1, forward strand.
AGCGCCATGGCCTCGAAGTGCCACGTGCTGAAATCAATATGGGATGCTTCCTGTAACACGCCTAGCAATGATGTCTGCTACGGCCAGGTACTCCTCCATTCCTGGCCCTCGGTCTCGTCGATAGATGGAGTACGTCGGCTGGTAGGTGAAATTGGCCCTCCACATCATGTCTCTTAGTAACTCCAGGTATCCTCCCACATTCTTAGCTTGAGTCTCCCGAACAAGGTATTGAGGATTCATCTAAAGGACAAGAAGGGCAAGGTAAGTTAGTTTTGCAAATCAAAACCAGAACAAGGTAAGAAATGATGCTAAGATAGATGAGGAATAAAAGATATCCCTAACTTTAACTTTCCAAAGTAATTTTGATAACTTAAAAATATTTTGACCAAGAGACTTGCTAGACTTAACGCCCATGCTATCTCTAACCTACAGTCAGTATGGCTCTGATACCAACGCTGTGAGGACCCCCGGGTTATCTCCGTAAGACCGAGACTAAGCATGGTCTTAAGGACATAACTCTAGGGCCTCAAGTAAATGCATTCCAACTTAACTCAACCTTAGTGAAAAGGCTTAACTACAAACTAGAGCCCTGACGATCATGCGCGCTACTCCTCTGCGAGCACTACATGTTTGTCGGTTCTCCAACAAGTCAAGCACTACACTTAGTGAGTTAAATAGGAAGCCACGAACAGCGAGTATGCAATCATATTGGCTCCCAAGATCAGCGGCCAATATGCTCATACTCTCATACAACGTTGATCACATCCATACAACAGACATACATAGATAGTTCAAAAGACATACAACATAATAGTTAAAGTTTACATCTATTACAAGCGGTGACAGGCCAAATTCAAATAAGAGTAATAAGTAGCAGCGAAGTAAGTAAATAAACCAAAATATCCAGCATGGTATGCCCCATAACCCATCGACAAGCGATTGGGAGTTAAATGATAGCATTACTCATTAGCGTCGCCAAAATCGGCGCTAACAAGCTCAATGGGCTCATACACTTCCTCACCTAAAATTGTAGCAACGGGTTGAGTACAAAGGTACTACATAAGTCTTACACAAATAAAAATTAGTTATGCTAGAGGTTGTTCCAAATGATGGCTCATATTTGCTTAGTTTTGCAAAGAGATGCAACAATTTACAACCTACACATACTAGTTTTTCAAGTGCCATTTCAAAATCAGATTTGAAGTAGAAGTAAAGCATGTGAATAAGTAGTAAATTGAATAACAAATGAACCATACCAATGAAAAAGTGGCTGTCCACTTTGATACAACAACACACATGAACATCCCATTCATGACCATATCAAGTTATACCACAATTTTAATTCCAAGTCTAACGATAAGCAGCCACAAACTCAAGCGGTCGTCCATAACCACGGACACGGCTATTCGAATAGATTTATACCCTGCAAGGGTGTACTACTTTACCCACACGACTTGATTAGCCCGTAAGCCTCCGGATGCCTCCGAATATAGCATACTTCCTATAGTATCTTTGGTAAGATAAACCAAGACTTAGTATTTTTCAGCAAGTTGATATCATTGAGTTGACTTCGCCCATACGTGGCGTAATCCCGTTTAAGTGTAGGCTACCCACCTACAACTAAGCGGGACGCATAACAATGTTTGGGAATACCAACCCAATTAATAAAGCTCAAAGAGGGCTCACCCTCACAATAAAGAATTGCAATTGGCACCCTTATGGAACATATATGCGATGGAACACATATACATCCTCACACCACCAGTCATCAACTCAACAATACCAACCCCTTACTTAACCAAGCGGTGCCCATACACGCATGTGATAGCACAAGTTTTGCTTGAACCGTAGGTACCCAAAGTTTGGTCCTAGCTTGTCTAGACAAGTCTACTACTTTCCCAAGTCTCGTGCACAAAGTCACCATCTCTAACCATCACTTGTCCAGACCAAATGCTCATTAAAAATGATAAAATTTGACTCATAAAATAGATATGAAGATCTGAAATAAAAGCATATAAAGATAGTTGTGTTTATCCCATAATTGTCGAGTTATTCAGGAATCAACTACGGTTCTAGACTTGCATTGCTAAGCAAACCCGAACAATATATTTCAACCATTCTAACTTAAGCATGTGGTACTGGAATTATTCAAGTATAACCTCAATGAATTAGGAGATAACTAAACTACACATCACAAAAATAGCGACATTATCAAAAATAGCATGCAAGCAATTATCATTGCACTAACTTAACAAAACGGGATAAAATATGATGCAAAATAAAGTTCAAATGATGCTTGACTTGATGGTAGCTTAGCTGCTCTCTCTCGATGGCGTATAAGTCAATATCGATAGGCTCGGTATCTAAATAAACATAATATCGAATAAACATCGAGAAATACCCAAAAATTCAAAATGCAAAAATGCATGATTTTTATACAGTAGCTAAATCATGATTTTAGATTAATTTAGGTGAAAGAATTACTCCATTTGGATTTAGCATGTGAGAGTTATTACGATTTGAATTTTCAACTTTCAATATGCCCTCTTTGAGTAATTTAATTATGAGGTCAAAATTTGTAGAGCAGTAGTGGGATTAAGGATTATATGGATAAATTTAGAATATTAATACAAGGCTAAAACAGTTGAGTTTGCCTCATGTGGAGTTTTCAAGATTTAGTTATGAATTTCTAAAGTTATCAGCATTTCCTTTTGTAAAAATAATAGTGTTAATGGATCACTCTCCAAAATAATACTCTCTCGTATAGAGACATGTTTGAAACCAATTTTAATATAAATTTCATTGAAAATGAAAATTACGAAGTGGTTTCATCCATTTTGGAGTTAAGAAGAATTAGTTATGTATTTTTGAAGTTATACATATTTTACGATTGTGCAAATAATTCGTTTTGATTTTCTAATTCATCCATTACTTTTCTCACGGGCGCGCCTCTAGCATGATCCTTGACCAACAGCCCTTGGGTCATTGTTGACTCGGTCAAAAATGACCCAAACCAGCTGCTCATGAAAGCGTATTCTATAGAATGCGCTTTCCTATTACTCAAAACGTACTTCCGAGCATATAAGAAATACGTTTTCCTAAAAGGAAAACACATTCCTCAAACCTACCCTGCTACTAAACCAGCCACGGGCCCACATGTCATTCTCTTAAGGCCAATCATTACTCATTTAAACCTGATCTTCCGACAAAGATACGATTAATAAATGCTAATCATCGCAGTTAAACTCTAATTACTCTGCTACAGTGCCGGTCGCGTGTCCGACAACGCGACCACGCGTTTTCCCGGCGGCTCGCCGGTGCTACGCGCCACAGCGGAGCCGGCCAAGGCACGCGTTCGCTTTGCAATAGTGCCGCGCACCTCTGAGTGGTGGTGGCGACACCAATGGCGGCCCGTACCGGCGGCTAGCCGGAGCTAAGCGACAGCGTTCAATACGAAAAACGTGCATACAGCAAAAGAGAGCTCCGTAGTATCATTCAAGCGGGTGCCTGAGTCCTAGGGGCTAAAAGAAAGCTACTTGAGCAGAGGAGGGTGCTCGGGGAAGCTTGGAGTAGGCGAGTCGCGTTGGCAGCGGAGAAGAAGGCGGGCAACACGACGGCTCACGCGGAGGAGACAACCTGTTGAACCAGAGAGGGGGTGGATGGTTGGATCATGATAAAGACCTAGCAAGGATGCTAAGAGAGCAAGGAATTGAGCTACGGCTTACCGAAACCAAGTAGGAGTCAAAGGGTTGGTTCAAGGGCCGAAAGTGTGATTTCTTCAATTCAACGAAAACCTGCCGTGCAATGTCAAAATAAGTTGAGGGGTTTCGATTATTAAGCAAAAAGACGCAATGTGACGCGCAAGAGAGAGCGCAGTACTCACCAAGAACTAGAATGGCACGAAGATGCCGCTCGGGAGCGCGCTCTAGGGCTTCCAATGGCACCATTGTGGTCTGGGAGCTACAAGAGGAACCAAAGTCCCAGATTAGCAAAAATGGAAAGGGGGTGGATCATAGAGTGTAGAGGAATTAATATAGTGTTTCTTAAAAATTATATATGCTGTTATATGTATGGTGAAGTGGTGAATCCTGGTCATTTTCATTCTAGTTTCGCCCCTCCAATAGTGTATTTATTGTCGTCTTTTAGCTATGCCACGTCAATAAAATCCTACGTGGAAAAGAGAGGGGGGAGGAGAGAGAGCACAAATCGTCTCTTCCTAAAGAGACTATCGTGCATGCGAAACAAGATATGATACATTAATCTACTCTGGTTGACATGTAGGTTCGTTTCAAAGGAAAATTATAAAATATAAATGTTGAAGAGTGTGTTAGAGACTATCTATTGGAGATGTTGTCTTTAAAGATGATGTAGCATATGTTCGAGACAAGATTATCTCTAACTATTGGAGATGCCCTAAGTCAAACACCGTAACCGATAGTGCACAAGGAGTGGTCTCATTTTGCATGTGCTTGTGTCAGCGCACGAAACCAATGCGTGGGCAGAAAGTGAGAGTGGGCAGACGGCGACACGCAAGCATACGTCACGAAGGCAAGGACATGTGGGCCAGACGAGTTCGCGTGGGAGCGCTCCACCAAGACGAATCAAACGGCCGAGAATGAAGCGAAAACTAGCGAACAACCCACAACAGAGGTAGACTCGTAGGCGAATGAAATGCCTGCTTGATCGAACGGTCCGCAACAGAAGCGACACAAAATCCGACAAAATAGGTAAAAGAGGCGGCGTGGGCGGATGCAGGCGTGCGACAATTACGCCTCTCTTTACAGTTAAGATTTCACGTCTTTAACTACGGCCTTTAAAAAGTAACACCGTCCATTTTCACATTTATTTTCACGATAGAGATTATCCATTTCAAAATTTAAAATTTGATTAATCATTTCAAGAGTTATGTTTTTGCCATTTAAAAATAATATTATTTTTTAAACTTGTTTTTCTTGTTCGAATAAAAGTGAATTTAAATAAATATTGCATTGTGCATTAGCGTCTCTCATAAATAACACATTAGCGGTGCATGTTTAATACAACTTTGAATGAACTACACATACAAAAAAAAGTATTGCACATAGTTCTCAAAATATAAGTCATTGTTTTGACTTTTCACGCTCGAGCCCAAAATATAAGTCATTTTTTTACTTTTCACGATCTTGGCGTAACACTTTGACTTTGGTTTTATATCATGATATATTAGGAAAAATAATATATTATAAAAGTATTTTGCAGACAAATCTAATAACATTATTTTCATGTAGTCAATTTATAAACTTTAACATCACTAATGATCAAAGTTTTAAAACCTTGACCATACAGATCCTACTTGTATTTTGGGACGGAGAGAGTACATACTGATAACATTAACTTTTTATATATACATTTTTGGGGTACAAAGCGGGGACACAACCCACGCACACAAGGATTCTTGATCGGTCAATTTTTTTTGTCAAATGAGGCCCACTTAATAAAGGCCGCTACATTACGGTTATGAATTTACAACCGGTTTATAAAAGAAGTTTAAATTCCTTTATTACAGCCAAACCGGTAAACGACGAGTTTAGGTCATGTACGACTAGATATGAACATCGTCCAGGCCAGCTATCTGACCTTAGACAAATCATCGACCACTTAAGCGGTCGGGAGAAACCAAGAGTTACCCACGTGACTAGTGGGAAGGCGTTTTGGCGTGTTAGCAACTTCTGACGGTTGGCTAATGGGCGTGGCGGTTCAAGACTCCCCTAGCGAACATGCGAACGTGAGCGTGTCGTGAACCTAGTCCATATTTCTTTTGCTAACTGTGCATTTCTCTCTCTTCTTTGATAATGGTCAAACTAAACAATTGAAGACCGGTGTGGTCATTTAGAAGACCGGTGTATCAACCGGTGTGGTCATTGAAGACCAATGTCTTGACCGCGTGGTCCTTTGGTCGGAAGACCGTGTGGTCCTTTGGTCGAATATTAGTGTGGTCAATCGAAGACCGGTGTGGTCATTCGGAAGACCGGTGTAGTCCTTGGTTGGAATATCAGTGTGGTCATTCAGAAGACCAGTGTGTTCATTCGGAAAACCAGTGTGGTCAGTGGTCACTGGTCGGAGTCGTAGACCAGGGTATAGTAAGGAGCTGATAAACACTACTTAATTACCATAAATTGGTTTTTTTCAATTAGTAGTTACCAGTGGTTCATTATGTGCTTTATTGTACTAGAGAATAATTGTCTCAACTATAAAAGGATCTGGAGACGTCCAGACCAAAGACCAATTGATTCACTTCCATTTCTTCTTATTCCTCTCTGTTCTACTGTGCTGGTGTGTTGTGCTATCGAACCAAGCCATCCCTTCTCGACATGCACCGGAAAGGAGGGTGATCGGATATCTCCGAACCATTGCCGAGAGAGTACCTACAGGCGGCAATAAGGTTTCGGGCAGCACGTCTATCTGACCGCTTCATTGCGTTGCTTCATCTATGTTCTGCGCTACATCGAGTCTACTGCTTTCTGTTCTTCATCAAGCCCGATTGTAAGTTGGTTGTGCTATCAAATTGCTCTGTTATAATATTGTTATTGCATATGTTTAGAAGTACAATGAGTTGCTGCTTTGTTAGCATTGTTTTATGCATCAATACTTATTTGTGATCTTTGCCTCATAATGAAAAGCGTAATTAAAATATTGTCGATATTTCCAACATAAAATCCCCAAATGTTTAGTTTTCTGTTTTTTTGTAACAAATTTGCATATAGCCATTAATGTTGACAACCACGCCCTTGTTTAGCTGAATGCTTAAGCATGGTTGATTATGCTTTGGATTCCAAGCATCACAATAGCAACCAAAAGTATGGCTAGGTGCTTGTTATCCGTTTAATTATGATCATTAATAAATAAATGCTAGTTTGGCTAAACTATTTCTTATTACTGTTACATGTTTGCAGGGTTATTTGGATAAGTCAAGGCATAGTTGGATGTTACATTGTAACAGCCCAAAGTTCTGTTACCAAAATAAAAATAAAAAAGTTATTGTGTTATTGGATTTTCTAAAATTTGAATGAGTTCTATTGCTTTAGTTGAATTTTTGAAATTTTAAAAGTCAAAAGAAAATTTTATTAAATTTCCTGAATACTTATTTGATTTAAACTGAAAAAATAAACATTTAAATTAATTTATAGAATTTTTTGGAATATTTTAAAAGCTTTTTCCTAAATAGTTTAAGCTAAAACAATTTAAATGCAGAATTAAAAGCCAATTAAACGTTGGAAATATTTTATTTAAGTTCAAAATAACTCTAGCAATTTATGTGTTTTTTTCTATAATTTTTGGATTTATTTTGCTGTATTTTAAAGCCTAAATGAATTACTATAATTATCTAAATTGGAAAATCAAATTTAAATCTCCTAAACCCTATTGGGCCGAAACTCGTCCGGCCCACTTACCCCCTCTCGCGCTCGGCCCAATTGGCCGCTCCGCACCAGCCGGCCCACCTCCACCCGAGCAACCCGCTCCCCTTTCCCCTCATCCAGCGGGCACCGTCGGATTGCGATCCGACGGCGCACCGACAGCCAACGCCAACAGCCCTTTCGGTGTCCGATGCAAATCCGGTGGACTGCGCCTTTCTTCCTAACCCTTTCTTCTCTCTCCCACGATGCCACGCCCGCCGCCATTCTTGCGCCACCCAACCTCGCAACCACCACGGTCTCCTCCCTTGACCCAGCGCCGCAGCGTGCGCGTCGTCCCCACGACCCCAACCGCCACCACCCGCCCACTTCTCCCTCTCCACGCCGGTTAGCCCACGGGCCCTAACCGCCGCCGCTCACGATCTCTCTCCCCTCACCTCCCCTCGCCCTATAAAGGAGCGCCCCGGCTCCGCCCTTTCTCGCCGATCCCGAACCCCCCACTCATCTCTCCTCCCGTGCTCCCTTCTCGCCGGATTTCGGAGCTTTGCGCTGGGCACCGCGTCGCGGTTCTTCACCGATTCTGGCGACCTCAAGGGCTCATCGTCGACCGCGACCACCGTATCGACACCGCCACTGCGTCGCCTACCTCGTGCGCCCGCTATCCCGGCCCGAAGAGCACCGGAGCGCCATCGCCGTCGTCAAGCCGTACGCGCCGCCGCCATTTCCTTCACCGCCGACGATACCCCCACGCCCTTGCGCCACCGAGGTAACCACCGTGTTCGCCGTTCCATTCCCTCTCCGATGCACACCTCGCCGGAGCTTCGCGCATGTGAGAGCGCCGGCGAAGCTCGACAGCCGAAGTTGCCACCGCCCGCGCCTCGTGGCTCGCCACAAGTGCGCCACCGTGGTGCCACCTCGGTACCACGTCGCCAATTTCACCGTGTGGCACGCCACGTCACCTCGACCGCCACCTCGGGCCAATGACCTAGCCCACTTTCCTGTGGACTTAGTCCGTGTGGCCGTGAGGCGCCATGTGGGCCCTACATGTCGGATTTCATTTTAATTCCTTTAAAATCTGGAAAATTCGTCGCTGACGTCACCATGCGCAATAATTAGAATTTTCTATAGAAAAATAATTCGGGAAATTGGTTAAATAATGATTTAGGTTTAAATTTGTAAAATTCATAACTTTTACATCTTAGCTCCAAATTAGATGATTCAAATTGCTAAAATCTTAGGAAATTATTGTCTAACTAAATAAAATATAAGTATTCAACTTGGAGTTCAGTTTAGTTTAGTTTTAGAATTTAGAATTCATTTAAATTTCAAATTTAGGTTAAAATTAATAAAATCCATTTGAATCTCAACTCCAATTTTAGTGAGTCAAATTTATAAAATCTTACAAAATTATGTTTTACCTAAAGAAAATATAAATACTTGTTTTGGAGTTAATTTAAATTGTCTTTTGAAATCAAAATGGTTTAAATTGCTCATTTAAGATTTAAACTTGTAAAATATATATATCTTTTGATTCCTAACTCCAAATTAAGTGTTTCAAATTTCTAAATTCATATAAATTGAAGATCTAGCTAACTAAACCAAAATTATTTAAATTGTTCTTCATTTGAATCTTATTTGTATTTAGGAATTCATTTAAATTTGATTTAGGGTTAAAACTTGTAAAATTCATATATTTTAAATCCCAACTGCAATTTGAGTGTTTCAAATTTCTAAAATTTTATAAAACTATTATCTAAATAAATAAAATAGAATTATTTAGTTTTGAGTTAATTTGAATTGCCTTTTGATTTGTTATTTGAATTTTGTTTGAATTTGGATCGTTTCCAGATAGTATAGATTTAACGACTTGAGTCTGCTTTTCTCGTAGTTGGAGACCATATAAGAGGATTGATTTTGACTGTATGATCATCGTGGTTGTACACACAAGCAACTCGGAGAGAGTGTTTGTGAGTCTTGGGTGACTGTTAAGGAAAACAACATCACCAAGCAAGGCAAGTTACATTCTTGATCATATTACACCCATTATTTTAATTTATTTAATTTTGTTTTAAATTATTATTGCATGCTTATTTATATTCAGTAATTTAAATGCTGTTTTAAATTTATAGATATTCCTAAATCCTTTGTATGGCCAAATTTGATAATTGAATCAAATACATTGTCACCCTAGATAAAACCTACTTGATACGATAGTATGAACTAGGATCATTTGAAAATGTTGCAAAGACATGCTTAGACCAAAAATGTTGATTTGGGAAATTTCAGCCAAAAATCAAATACTGTTTAAATTGTATCCATGGCATTGGTGTGTTATGGAAGTTTATAAATGATCTTGAAAAATGAAATAAAATGATGGTTTGTACTTGGGCGAAATGGTTGTTTGGATGGTGCATGTCAATGCACGGGCTCGATCTGGGTAGGGTTGATGCCCATGGGTTTTGTGGAAAGTCGCCCAAGTCAATTGAGGACCGGCCTCTAAGCGTTCCTTTGCTATGCCTATAATGGGCTATGCCACATCGTACTACCACATGTCCTGTATGGGCAGGATCTGGCTGACTAATTTGCAAAGTGCCATCGCGGTCGATCCCGAGGATTGTGTGGGTCCATCTCGGATGGTGGTCGATATGACCTCGTTAGTCCCACTAGCGTAAGAGGGGCCCCTACAAACTCATGGATTTCTATCCAGGAGGGATGCTAAACCTAATCTTGAGGGGTGGGCTGCGGTGGGATGGCGTGTGTAAAGGCCTTGTCATGTGCTCTAGATCGCTACCTAAGGTAGTGGCGGTGGCATAGATATATTAGAACAAACTAGAGAAGTCATGTCATGTGGGTAAAGCTGTACAACCTCTGCGCAGTGTAAAACTATTGAATAGCGCGTCATGGTCATGGACATGCTAGCAAAGCCACTCAAAGTTAGACTTGGATTTTGATTTAAAAGACTTCATCAACTGGTTTATCCAAATGGGATTTGGGCAGTTAGCCATTGTGATAGGAGGGTATCCTTCACCATTCATGTGTGAATGTTATCTGACTATAAAATTGATTTAGAAAATTAAATTTTAGTTATTGTATAACTGCTTTGGAACTTAGTACAAGTATTTAAAGAAACTGTTGTTTTATGCAAATTTAACCAATAAGCCATCCTTTGTTACATCCATGTATGCATGTCATTCTATTACTTGACGGGTGTAACTTGCGAGCACGGTAGTAGTGCTCAAACTTGCTTTATTGCAAACAAATTTCAGAGGAGAAGAACTTCGCCATCAGTGTGGATCTCGATGACTAGCCCGCTTCCCCAGTCGATTGCCTGTGGCAGATCAGCTGGACTCCACTACATCTTCGTCTTCATTGTGTTTATTTTATTGTTGGCTGTAAGCCTCCTTTGTAATCAACTCTGTTGTTATTTATTAATAAAGTTGTGATATGATTTTGTTACCATATTTGTTTCTTGTGTGGACTAGCTCTTGATCATGGGACTAGTTCGAAATACACAGAGGATTTGGGAGTGTTAATCCCGGGTCTTACATACATGGAATCCAATCATACATATACTGGATGTTAGGCCCAAATGCAATCGTGCGTGTTTCGAGGGCTAGCCTTGAATTCATGTGAATAATTCAAAAAACGACCCACAATTTATTTTCTTTGAAAAGTAGCAGGAGAGCTGCTAACAAGTTGAATTCTCAATCCCCGGATACGTTAACTTCCGTCTACACTTATCGGCACCTTCACGAGTCTTTTGCGGATTAAAAAGCGTATAATATTGTTTCCCATCAAACATAAAAGAAAATTATTGAAACCATGTTCCACTCAATGCATGTTGCTTTTTCTATTTGAAAATCTTGCAAAATACATGAATCCATCTGCTATATCTTCTTTTGTTTTACATTATTCAAAGAAAAACTTTAAAGTTGAGTGAAGTCCGGAAATTCACAAAGTCAATTTCCACACATTCTTATTTTCTTTTGTCAAAGATAATGACAATGAGATTGGGCTAAGATTTTTTCCCCTCAAAAGTTATTTTCAAACATTGCCATTGATAGCCACATCCCCACATGCAACTCAAATGTCACAAGACTTCATTGTCATCTTCACAACGACGCCGTTGGTGCGTGGTGGTAGCAAAGGGTATTTGCTCTTACCCACCCAAGCACGCATGTGCTTCTAGTGAAAAAGTGTTTGCCCTACGCTTTGTAAGGTCTGAACCTCCGCCGTCCCTATGTAGCGACCCAATTATTGAATATTTTGAAACTTGCATGAATTTCTTGGATTTCAAAAACTTTTGTTGTATTTTGAGAAATTCCAAAAGCTTGGCTTGCATTAAAAAGGTAAATCAAATTCATTACTCCGGCAGGAATTATAAAAACTACAAGTTAAATAATGTGTTAAGTTTCCTCGAATTTGAATTTGATTTCAAATTCAATTCTAAAAGTTCAAACCTTTTCTATCTCTCTCTTTCTCCCTCAAGCTAATTCTTTCCCTACTGCCCAGCCTCCTCTCTCCACTCGGCCCATTCCCACGCCTCGGCCACCGCCACGTGCCCAAGACGCTGTGCCTCCTGAGCCCATCTCACGAGCACACCCCATTCTCTCGCTCACAAGACAAGATCTTCTTGCTGAGCCACCGTATCGTCGCTTTGTCTTGCCATTGCTCCTCGCTATTTAAGCACCGGCCAAGCGCGTCACCGTGTTCGCTAACCTCCCCGCTACTTATTCCCCTCTTCTTTGCCTCGGGCAGTCAAGAACAAGCCTTCTCCCCAAATCTAGCTGCCGGCTTCACCGTTGGATTCCGGCGGCCAGGGTGAGTCTCCGACTTCATCATCTTGCACGTTGTGGTCGCCTTAACTCCCTCTTCCTCACGCTCACCTCCTCTATACTTGTTTCCTCACAGAGTCCGAAGCACGCCGCGTCGCCGCCACCTTCTCCCGCCTTGTCCGTTGAGCATTTGCCTTCATCATCTCGTGCATCTTGATTGCCTTGATCTCCTCTCTCTAATGCATGCCTCCTTTTTCTGTTCTATGCACCAGAGACGCTGACAAGCCTTCATCTCCATCGCCGGCCCGGAGCACACAATGCTGCTACCGCACCAATCTCCTTCCTCATCTGGTTTCCAGGTGAGACCTTGTGTTCCTGTAGCCTTTTTCGTCTTGTAAACCCTCTAGGCTAGTTAATGAAGCTCGTAGATGGCCGTAGTGTAGACACACTGTTAACCTCGTTGTGCTGCCGCAAGTCGTCATGGAAGAACTAGTTGCGTCACCGCATTTTGAGCATCGAGTGCACGTTTAGCACCATTGTAGCCTATATATGTTAGTCTAGACTTCAATTTTGTGTGTTTAGCCACATTGAGTAGTTGTCCCCTAACGACAGTACTGCCACCGCCAACCTCGCCATCGCGCCACCACCTCGGTCCATCTCCCGCCGCGCCGCCGTAGCCATTATTGTCGTTGTTTTGGGAGTTTGACATGTGATTCTATAAATTGGAAATCTATTTGTAGAAATTTGGAGTTTAAACTTATTGTATAAAACTTCATTATATTGATATTCGAATTCGACTGAATTGGGTAAGCATTAGATTCGCATTCATATTCGTTACAACATTTGATTCGTATTTGTATTTGAGAATATTCATATTCACATTCGTATTCATTTGAAAAATACAAATACAAATGTGGTATGATCACTATTCGATTTATATTCGATCTGTTTTCAACCTTAGCTACGAGTAAGCGTCCTAGGCACTCACAACACACAAGAGCTTCAATTGTTTGCGGTTCTCATTACTAACAATTGATAATGAGCACCACTATTCACCAATTCCAAATTGGGCAGATAAAATGTGAATGAAAAATGAAAGTACGAGATTTACAAAATGATATCTCATGCTTGAAATACATGTTATACAAAACTACACTAGTGTTGATTTCTAAGCCACCGTCGGTGCTAATAATCAGCTAACATATTGCTGGAAATTTACGTAAAAATGTATTTGCTTATACAACATAAAAAATTAGAAGGTAAATTACAATCTATATCTATACTAATTGGAGGCTCTCCTAGAAGCCTCCACGTTAATCCTAGGAGGTAAAAAAGCTAGAAATTCCCACATTAATCCGAGAAAAAGAAAAAAAAACTAGAAATTTCCATATTAATCAGAGAAATCTAACCATCCAATTCTCTAGGAAACGATCCTGGTCATCCGATTTATGTAACGGATGTAACCTCCACTCGCGCACACAAACCTACGTCTCCCTCCTTCCTTTGCCTCCGTCCACACACAACCCTAACCCACCAACCATGGAGATCTCCGCTGCCACCGCCTCCTCCCCGCCCTCCAAGCTGCTCCTCCTCCGCCCGCTCGCCTCCTCCTCCACCACCGTCCGCCGCCGCCCCTCTACCTCCGCCACCGCCACCGTCCACCACCGCACATGCACCCGTCGCTCCAAGCCCCCTTCCGACGCGGGCGACTCCTTCTCCGGCGACGGCCCCTTCGGCCCCGGCCGTGGGGGAAGCGGCGGCGGGTGGAACCACGGGTTCTGGTCCGGATCTGGGTCGGTCTACGAGCTCATGTGCCTCATCGCGCTCTCCAACTGCACCCAGTTCGCCGTGCAGAGGCTCACGAGCCTCCTCGCCACGCGCATCGCGGTGCTGCGCTTTGTCCCCACCGTTTGCTGAGGTGGGGATCGGATTGGACGGTTCGGTTTCCCTCCTACCTCGTCTCTGGTCTGGTGATGTCGGATTGATTCCTCTGCCTGAAATCCGCTCCTGTATATATGCGCGTACCTATGATTTTAGGGTCGGGGGGATTGGGATCTTTGTTCCTCGGTGGTTGCTTCTAGCGATCCGTGGAGCAGCAACAAATTCGTCGAATTGAAATGGAAGAACAAATGAACATGACCTTTTATTTTCGTTCATTAGACTCAACATTGCTCGCTGAATGCAAATTATGTTAGGAAGTAGTGTGGTGGAAACTGATGTTTGTATAAATTACTCTTCTATTTTGACTTCCACTAGAATGTTTTTTTACTGTGAGTCTGTGTTTCCCGAGTGCATAGATCAGATATTTCGTCAAAGCTCTATTCCCGCACTCCGCAGATCCGTCAAAGTTCTTTTCTGTCGATTTTGTCACTCAGATATACCATTCCCTTAGCAAAATTTAACAGGATCCTCTCCCCTTCTCCCTCATATGTCTATATCTCCTGACAAGCTGTAACCTCTCATGCCTTTCATAAAAGAACTTGGAACTTTATTTCAAGTTTTTAGATAGAACATACTTCAATCTTCCATAGTTCCCTTTAAGCAATCCATCGATATTAATGTTCTTGACCATGACTGTCTCATTATTATGTGTTTAGCTAGGTTGCCTTGAGAAATTTAATAATTTATTATTTTGTGTGTTGGTATAACAGCTTGAACATCAACAACTTATAGTTGATGCCAGTGCCCTACCTCTGCTGGTGAATCTCATAAAAAAGCATAAAAATTATACAGATTTGAGGGCAGTTAACAGTGTAATCAGGAGAGCAGCTGACACAATTACCAATCTCGCTCATGAAAATAGCAACATCGTCAAAACTTGTGTCAGGTTTTATTCTATACTTTGCTGATCGATTAATGCTCCTTTTCCTTGGGAGTTTTTCTGTGCTTACTGATGGTTTTGATTTACTGCAAAATTGAAGGTGGAATTCCTATTTTTTCAATATATAAGTATTAGTTTCACATATTCAATGGAATTACATATGCCTGGACACTAAAATTTTAATTTCGAATTTATATATGTTATAATATCACAATTTGTGTACTCCATATATATGTAGATCCATACACTAATAGTATTTGTACTTAGGATGCATGTAAATAACAATATTGGGGCCATGAGGCAATAAATTAGAAATATATAACAATTAGAAAAAGTAAAAGAAATGAGAACCAAAGTTTGCCAATGGAATTTTTCTTGTATTGTCAATAACATAATATTGTTGAAACCACGTGGCAAATGCGGATGCACCGATTGATGACTAGTAGTTCAAATTTATATCTTTGGCTTCCTCAAACAAAAACAAAAAAAAAATGCCTGGGAAGTAGATTAAAATTGGAATAGCGAGAAGAATCTAAAACTATTGATGGTGGGCCGCTTATGACTTTTCATGATCAACTTTGAACACAAAATTCTATGTGACCCCTTTTTCTCCTCTCGATTTATTCTTTCATCATCGACCTTTTGTGTGATGATGAGTTTTAAATTTCTACACACTCTGCAAAAGTCTAAATTAATAAGGTCATTTGTAAACATCATTGGAATAGTTCAACGTTTGAAATTATTTCACGTCCTTAACTACACGCCGCAAAAAAAGTAACACCGTCCATTTTCACATTTATTTTTCCGATAGACATTATCTATTTCAAGATTTAAATTTTGATTAATCATTTCAAGAGGTTTTTTTGGCCATTTCAAAAATAAATCATTTTTCGCTTGTTTTTCTTGTTCAAAATAAAAGTGAATTTAAATAAATATTGCATTGTGCATTGACGCCTCTGATAAATAACACATTAGCATGTGCATGTTTAATACAACTTTGAATGAATTGCATACACACAAAAAAGTATCACACATACTTCCCAAAATATAAGTCATTTTTGACTTTTCACGATCTCGAGTGTAACACTTTGACTATGGTTTTATATCATGATCTATCAAAAAAATAATAAAAATCATATATTATAAAAGTATTTTGCAGGACAAATCCAATGACATTATCTTCATATAGTCAATTTATAAACTTTTTAAAACCTTGACCACACAGATCCTACTTGTATTTTGGGGACAGATCTTACTTGTATTTTGGGGACAGAGAGAGTGCATACAAGTAACATTAACTTTTTATATATAATTTTTTATCTGATAACATATTTATCTACTTGATCACTTTATTGCTCCCTTTTTTCTATGTGAGCCTTTTTTTTCCTCGCCTCGATTTATTGTGTTTCGATCGTGAAAAGTATTTTGCAAGACAAATTCAATCACATTATTTTATAAAGTCAATTTTTAAATTTTAACATATACTAATGATCAAAGTTTTAAAACCTTAATCATACGGACCCTACTTGTATTTTAGGACGAAGGAGTACATCTTGTAACATTAACTTTTTATATATAATTTTTATAGGTACAAGGGGATGCACATACAAACATGCACATTTCCTACACACGCTAGGAATTTAATCGGAGGCTCCATTGCCTCGGGAGAGCATGTACATGCTGTCCCCTTAAAGCGCATGCATGTATGTACCTTATTTATTTGGTGAGACACCGAATTCGATTCGAGGATCCGGGTGGGCTCGTGCACTCGACAGCGCAAGCCACTCGGTTAGTGTTCATGGCAAGTACAATCTAGCTAGAGTTTGAACACAATACTACAAGTCGCCCACGATACTAGAATTGAAAGCGATTCTATCACATTCACGGTGCAACTCGGCCACTAGTGTAGATTTTTGTGTCTTATTTAACGACTTCCACACCATCCATGGGAGGGCGGCGACCAACAAGCGACAAGTGTAGATCACCACAACACCACATCCACCCCTTGCTCAACAATGAAGATCAAGAGAGTGTGTCACCCATGTACATGGCAGTACCGATGCTCCATCTCACCCACATCCTCTTGCTCGCATCCACCTCTCTATCCACCAATGGCGACCTCTTGGTGCTCTGCTCGTTCAAATCCCACATAACCAGTGACCCAAGACATGCCTTGTCCTCCTGATGATGCCGTCGCGATGGCACCAACATCGCTGGCACTGATTTACGCCGATGGAGCAGGCGTGGCTGCGCAAAGAATCACCGGCACCTGTGTCCTGGTTTCATCCTGCTCCTTTGGTCGCCTATCAAAGCTTACACTTTTCAATGTCACCCACAACAATCGGTGGTGAAATTCCCATGTCATTTGTCCAACCTCACGACCCTCATGAACCTTAGCATGGAGACGAACTCCTTCCATGGTCGATCCCTAGTCGGTGGGCAACCTAACATCATTGACAACCTTAAATCTTGCCAAGAACGATTTTCGGTGGCAACATCCTCAAGCTCTAGGTAAGATAACTAACCTTGCTTACTTCGATGTCGTGTATAACTTCTTTGGAAGGTCTTGTTCCTCCGTTGATCTTCAATATTTCTTCCATCGAATTCTTAAACCTTGGCTTGAACCACTTCGGGATCACCGCCACCCGACATTGGCTTTAAGCTTCCCGAATAAGGGTTTTTGCACATATGGGAACAATCAATTCAAGGCCCAATACCGACCTCCTTCTCAAATGCATCTGGCTCGAATATTTGGAACTTCGTGGAAGTCGATATCATGGTCCGATTCCAAGGGATATCGGCATGCACGGTAATTTGAAGTTCTTTTCGGTAGGGTACAATCTGCTCCAAGCCACAAAGCCTAGGGATTGGGATTTCTCACATCCTTAACCAAGCTGTAGCAACTTGGGAATACTAGACCTTGAACAAAACAATCTTGTAGGTGTTATGCCAATTACTATTACCAACCTATCTCGAGAGCTCAATCGGCTTCTACTTGGCGAAACCAAATAGTCGGGACCATACCTCTGAGGTTAGGAATGTTTCACAAACTTACAATGCTCACCCTTCAGGATAACCTCTTCACAGCACCTTACCTTAGGATATTGGCCAGCTTCCCGTCTCCGATATCTTGACTTGTCCCATAATGGATTTGACAGTGATTCCACAATCATTAGGCAATATCACGCAGATTGAGCAAACTCTCTCTATCTAATAACTTTACGGGCGGCAAGCATTCCTACAAGTATTGGTAACTGACGAACTTGGATCCATGGATCTTTCCTCAGAACTTATTGACGGGCCAAACCCCATAAGAGATACTTAGCATTCCTTCCCCACCATACTTCTCAACCTCTCCAACAATGCTCTAAGTGGCTCCATTCCAACACAGATCGGGCACTTGAACGACCTCGGCTGTCGACCTCTCAATGAATAAGCTATCTGGTGAAATCCCGGATGCTATTGGCGATTAATGTAAATTACGTTTCCTATACCTCCAAGGAAATGTCTTGCAAGGACAAATCCCAAAAGGATGAATACTTTGGGCGTGCTTGAAAACTTGGGTCTCTCTAGCAACAACTTAAATGTTAGAATAGGTGTTAGAATATGAACTATTTTATATTTCCTTATCTGTCTTTTGTATTGCCTTATCTGTATATGACATGTACCCTTGTACACTCTCTATATATTGCCCATTGGACCTCTTCAATATACATACAATATTCATGACATGGTATCAGAGCAAAGGTTAGGGTTAGGGTTACTATAGCGCCGCCGCCGCTAGCCTCTACGTCTCCACTATCACTGCCCCCGGGAGGACCGATCTCTGCTCCCGGGGGGTGGCCACATTAGTCGTAGGCTTTCCTAGTAGCAGCAGCAGCACAATCTTCATCGCCCGATGGCACGAGCAGATGAGGAATCCATTTCTTTGGGGAGGAAGACGCTTCCGATTCCGAAGGAGGTGTCCTGGCTCCCGGTGTTGACGACGAATCGATCTGGATCCGATCCTCCCTCCATGATCTGGATCTGATCCTCTCGCTTGGAGGGAGATGAAGCCTCGTCTTCATCGCCTGGACGTCGCGAGTGTGCGGCCAAGCCCGAGTCCTCCTCCTCGCTCGATTCCCTCTGCTCAACGAAGATCCTCTGCTCTGCGCCTCCGCGACAACCCCGCCGCGCCGTGCCTCCGAGGCCGCCATCGCGCCACGCCGCACCTCCGCGCCCAGGTACTCCGCCCGCCACCTTGTCCCCGTGCCACCACCGACTTGACTCGGCGCCTCTCCTCCTGTCCTCTTCTTCTGGCGACGAGGGGAGGAAGCTCGACTAACGCTTCGGCCACCGCGCGAGCCTCGGGCCCTCCGCCCAGGTACTCTGCCCGGCCGCCCCGACCCCGTGCCACCACCGACTCGGCTCCCTTGGCTCATCGGCCTCTCCGCCCTGGAGGGCTATTTTGAAGTTGGATCGGGGAAAGCCAGAAAGGAGACAAGGATGGAGTTGGGGGAGATGGAGAAAAGAGTCGGTGGAAACAGAAGAAAAAAAACTGGTGTTGGCGTGTTGCTAGTATCTGCTGCTCTTTTGTGTCATTTCTTCCGTTGCGTCCATCCAAGTTCGTGCTACCTTATCTTTGAGTTCGTTTAAGCCATGCAAGTGTACAAATTTATTGTCAGTCATAGAAGCATAGGAATTGCCTTATGCATGGCAGCAGCCGCCGCTCTCGCTCTTGTTTCTGACCTGCGTGCAGATCGTAGAAGTCGTTATGATGCGGCCACTTTCTTAGCTGCCGCCCCGAGCTTCTAAGGACGCTACGCTTCTTTCGCGCTGTCGTCGTCTTAGGCTTCGATCTGCGCTGTCATGCTTCCACCTATTCCTATTCGGCTTGATTTGATAACTCTCTCTATTCATGTCGGTTTCATCATCTTCTTCGTCGTGTTGCCATGGTCGACTTTCTCAGCCCCTACACCTTGTGCTTTATGGGCTGTTGCACGACCCCGAATGGAGGAGATCTTTTAATGCTCGACATATTTTTCAATAGCTGCATGCTACGACGACATTATCAAGACTCGGACTTTGGATTTTTTTTATATTTTAGTGCCAATCCTTTCCAAATGCAACGCTATTGCATACGCTTTGTATTTGAGAGGGGTGTTAGAACAGAACTCTTTTATATTTCCATATCCGTCTTTTGTATTGCCTTATCTGTATATAGCATGTATCCTTATACACCCTATATATATTGCCCATTGGGCCACTTCAATATACATACAATATTCATAACACTTAACAGGCCCCATACCCGAATTCCTAGAGAGCATCAAACCTCTAAAGTATCTAAACCTCTCCTTCAACAACCTATCGGTCGATGCCAAATCTGAGGATCTTTCGTAATGCCACTATATTGTCACTCACAGTAATAGCATGCTATGCGGTGGTCCTTCCTTCTTGCAACTCCCTTCATGCCCATCTATAGGCTCTCACCGGGCTTCACAAAGACATCATTGCGTGTCTTAATTATTTGTATCATTGGAACTTTCTTCTTCTTCACATGTTTGTATCTTGCATCTTCGCTTCATTAAGACAAGGATCAAACCGAATGTTGTTGATCGACAAAACTTATTTCTCAATGAGAATCATGAGATAATCGGGATATCCTATGCCAAGATCGCAAGACAATGTAATCATTCTCACCAAAGAAATTTGATTGGTTCGGAAGCTTTGGCAATGTATATATAGGAACTTTGGCTCTTGATGAGAATTTAGTTCTTGTGGCAATCAAGGTTCTCAATCTTGCCCAACGAGGAGCTAGTAGAAGCTTCTTGGTGAGTGTGATACCCTAGGAGGATTCGACACGGAAACTTGTCAAGGTGATCACCGTGCAGTGCCTTGGATCATAATCTTGGCGACTTCAAGGCACTGTCCTAGAATTTATTTGCAATGGAAGTTTAAATGAGTGGGATCCCAAAGCACAACAACAAATAGCGCAATATTTAGAAGGCTAAGTTTGATGAAAAGGTCAGGCATTGCTCTCGATGTTGCGAGAGGCATTGGAATATCTTCAGCATCATATTGAACCTCCCATAGTTCATTTGTGATATTAAACCAAGCAACATCCTTCTAGATGATGACATGGTTGCACATGTTCTGAACTTGGTCTAGCAAAGATAATGCATGCCGATCAAGCATGCAACCAAAATCGTGGTGGGCGAAAGTAGCTCATTTGTAATTAAAGGACAATTGGATATGTCGCACTCAAAGTTAGCGATTATTGTTTAATTAAAATTATTGATGATGCATGTCAAAAAATTATGCGCTCTAAAGATTATTCGTTTGGTAAATTGATAATATGGTATTTTAGTGTGATCTAAAGAGGCAAAAAAAATGTAGCATCAGTATTTTATTTAATTGTTGAGTCAAATTGTAAAGTGAAATCCATCCTTTTTTTTCTCTACTCATCATTATGTAGCCACTGAAGCCTTCGTTTATTTATGTTGTCGAGTATGGCTCAGAGTGAAGTCTCCACCGATGGTGACATATATAGCTATGGGGTGTTGCTATGGAAATGTTTATGAAAGAAGGCCAACCGACAGTTTCATCAATGGTGTGACAAGTCTTGTCAACTACGTCAAGATGGCATATCCAAACAATCTATTGGAAATATTGGATGCTCTGCAACCTACGATGGAAACACTCAAGATATCATAGATGTATTCATTTATCCTATATTTAGACTTGGTCTAGCGTCTGCGAGGACTCCCCAAGGCAAAGAACGAAGATGGATGATGTAGTTGCTGAATTGAATGCCATAAAGAAGGCATGCGCATGACTCATATACTGTTCATGAATTTCAAGCAACCACCTAATCAGGCTTCTGTCACTATTTCAACTGACGATAAGGATCCAGTTAACTTGTTGTCGCCAGTCCAACTTCTTGTCATCATTTCAACTAGCGATAGGAAGTGAACAATGTTCATGTCACCTGTTGAAATGGCAACAGGAAACCGTGTTTTCCTGTCGCCAGTTCAACTAGCGACATGGGTCTAGCTATAAAAACCCGTAGAATCGTTGGAGAATGTTATTTTAGTTCCAGACAAAAAAGAAGGGAGAGAGAAGGCGTGAGCGAAGCCTGCTAGTTTGTAGCAGAGGAGAGAGAGACGGAAGTTTAGATTTGGTTGGTCATCTTGCAGGTACGTTTTGCAACTTTGTATATTATTTCAAAACTTTGTTGGTTAGCAAGTAAAAATAGCGACATAGAATTCATAAGAGTTAATAATTTTAGTTGTTTTATGTAGTACATCATTTGAGCTGTGTATAGTTCAGTTAATTGTGCATATATTATTTTTATTTTAGTACACGATTGATTTAGAAAAAATCTGCAAATATAGGAAGACACCTATTAAAAATCTGAAAAAATTGCCGAAAATACTTTTTAAACTAGAAAAACAGCATGACACATTTTAAAATTGTAAAGGAAACCCGAAGTTGCTACATAGGTTACGAGAGCTGAAATAAAATAATATGAACTTTATTTATTGTTTTTATTTGCTACGGTAAATAATTAAAATATTGGAGACACCTTTTAAACAACAAAAGTAGGAAGATCGTATTAAAAATCTATAAAAATTGCAAAGTAGCTTAGTAGGGTAGGTAGAGCTTAATGAAAATAATGTTTGCTTAATTACTGTGTTAATGCCATTTTTTAAAACTAGGAAAATAGCATGAACCATCTTATATTTGAAAAAAAAATGCTGATTGAAGCTAGGCAAAAAAAAAAAAGAAACCTAAATTAGCTTAGTACAGTTTGTATAGCTTAATAAAAATGGTACGCAATAAATTTTCAGGTATGATGGACCTGTGACCTTATTTGCAGTGGCCGTATGAGTTGCTTGATCTGATCATTGACGCGCATCATCATAGCCGCCTCAATACCATCCCCCCAAGAGGGTGAGTTGGCATTTGAGCTTGGTGCTTGCGCACATTGCCGCGCCCATGAGGCGTGGAGGGTGGACCCACGTTGAGTTCCGAGAATGCGTGCGATTCGACATTTGTGTACTCATTTGCAGCATGACTACTTTGTGTGGACTAACATTTGTTCTTAATCTTTTTCGACGCAGTTTGAGGCAGGAATGCCTCCTTCCACTGGCTGGGATGGTTGAGGCGACTGGAGGGCCACCAGACCTGCACGGGTCCTGGGCATACTTCCAGGTGCTTTCTGTACGACCGGTGCCTCATGACAGTGCTGGTTGATTTGTGGAGGCCGGAGACGCACACATTTCACCTTCCGTGCGGGGAGATGGCACCGACACTGTAGGACGTGGGCTTCTTGATAGGGTTGCTCGGCACAGGCTTCCCCATGGTGGCATACGACATCCCGGCCACATGGCGCACGGAGCTCCTAGCGAGGTTCTAGGGGGTGCTACCGCTGGATAGCGGCTATAGGGAGTTCAGCAACACCCACGGGCCGACGCTGAAGTGCATATGTCAGTTATACATAAGTCTTCTAAACTCTGATCCTCTCTCATCAATTGATTTGTGCACCTTGCTGATGTGTATCTGTCTTCCTGCAGCCCGAGCGTATGGCGGAGAACGCACCCGAGGAGATGGTGAGGAGGCACTTCGAGGCCTACCTACTGTGGCTGTTTGGGTGGGTGATGTTCCTGGGCTCCCACGGCAATAGTGTTGACAAGCACATGGTCCGGTACACACAAGAGCTAGTGGATCGCGATGGAGGAGATCTAGCCCTCACGCCGGTGCCGAGCAGTCTTTGTGTGCGATGTACCGCACCATGTGCAACGTGTACACTGGGCTCGAGAGAGCTCCATCCTTGGAGGACGCCCGTTGCTACTTCATTGTGGTCTTTTGAGCGTTTCCAGATTCCACGACCACAGCTGGGCCTGCGAGCGTACATAGTCAACATGTGTACCGGCCGACCATGGGTACGGTGTGGTGCCACTGATGGGTAACTTTCATGAACATTGATTCTTCTTCGTAATGTATTTCAATCTCGTGTGCTAAGTTTGGGTTGTTCTATTTCGCAAGTTACCTATGCGCTGATCACTACGCACGCGTCCTACACGGACTATGTTGCGATGTTTGATCAGGTGATGGACGACCGTGTCATCTGGACACCGTACACTCCCAAAAGGGTGTACGCACGCGCCCCAAGGGATGTCGAGCTTGTGTACCTAAGACCCCTGGTGCATGATGTCTTCATGAAGGAGTACTAGGTGGCGTGGGTCATGTGCCAGTTCGGTCTGCGACAGGAGATCCCACCCCGCTAGGGCACGGGTGGCGCCGAACGTCCATAGGTAATTTCACATCTTACTTCTATCTTGCCATTTGCGACATGTACCTATGAAACAATCGTTTTGCCTTCCACAAGTACACTAGGAAGGGAGTATCTGCTATGGCTTCCTGGGCATAGAAGATGTTCCCTTGGATCCAGGGCTGGGTCAATGCCGTTGGTGATGTCGTCAAGGAGGACGCTCCCTATGACCCCGACATGTACGCGGAGTACATCGAGTGGTACTCCAGTCGAACGAGGGTACGCTACGCGAGGGTCATGCTCGACCCACCACAACATGAGGCTACGACGTCTGACACGTACCCCACCCAGCCCGACTCCGCATTTCATCGTGTCGTGCGTGAACGGTCCATACTCCGCAACATATCGGTTTCCAACTAAAAAGGCATCGGACAAGCCCAAGAAAGAAGATGAGTACGACAAGGCTAGGCGGGCGACGGACAAGGGGAAGGCTGCTGCAAGTGAGACCGTAGGCCGTACTATCGCTCCTCATCGCCCAGGCGCACTCCGAATCCAAGAGGTAAGTTATGTTCATTATACATCATAATTATTAATTTGGTCTGATGTTGCATTATGCTAACATCGTTCAAGTGTCCAGCTCGTTTCGCAGGACACGGATGACTTCGAGACTGGCCGCCACCGCTGCGTGCAACAAGGGGACAAGGGAAAAGCTCCTGCAAGTGAGACCGTGGGCCGTACTACCATTCCACGTCGCCCAGGCGCACTCAGAATCGAATAGGTAAGTTATGTTTAGTATGCATCGTAATTATTAATTTGGTTCGACGTTATGTTATCCTAACATCATTCAACCGTCGGCTACATCTCGCAGGACATGGATGACTTCGAGACAAGCCGTCACCACTGCAGGTAGCTAGGGCTAGAAAAATAGCTCGAGACTCGCGAGCCTGCTCGAGCTCTTTGTGAGCCGAGCCGGCTCGGCTTGAGCTTGTGATTTTTTTAGCTGAGTCAAGCCCAGTTCCCAGCTCAGTGAAAAAACGAGCCAAGCTCGAGCCGCTCAGCGAGCCATTTGGCTCGAGCGGCCCACGAAGCCCAGTCATGAGCAGCCCACGAGTGGCTGAGCGGCCCACGAAGCCTTGCTCTTGCGGCCTTGCCCTAGAGTCTAGACCCTTCCTCTAGGCTCCATGCTTCCTCTCGAGTCCTGACTCCCGAGTCCCAATCGGCCGATCCCTTCTGTGGCTTCCTCCCGATCCCCTTCCTCTCCCTGTCCACCCCACGCCGTCGCCTGTCCACCCGGCGCTGCGGTCCCCACCCCATGCTCCCCCGTCCTCCTCGATCGCCTTGTGCGCCTCCTGCAGCCTATTCCCTCCGCCACGCCGTCCACCCCGCCCCCTCACCACCCCGTTTTGTGCGGTCGTGCCCCATCCGCTGGCCTCTCCATCTACCACACCAACCCATGCTCCTCAGTCGTCCCCTGCTCCATCCGTTGGCCTCTCCATCCACTGCGCCGTCCAAGTCCAACCAACACGCATGGATCGCCAATAGAGCTTGGAGTCTCGTGCGCTAGGGAAGAAATCGGGCAACGTTGGGGCACTAGTGGGCGAGCGTGCAACTGATCGACGCCTTCTCAGCTCCCAGCCACCTCCTAACATCGCCAAACCGGCAACCTCGACCTCGGTGAGTCAGTTTATCACTGTGTGTTGTAGCATCTTTGGTAGCCTCATGGCGTCTGTGCGGCTATGCTCAACCTTTCTATTAGCTTGATAGTATTGTGATTTTGTGAGTGAGATTAGGTTGTTTCCCGGCTGGTAGTAGGCAATGGGGCAGTTAAGGTTTATTTTGAGGATTGTGTTCTGGTACAACTTAGATACATCAATCAAAGCAATGGTGATGAGCTTTTTTTCTAGAGATTGCAAGAAGTCAGAATGGTGCGGCAGGGAAACTGAAATGCCATTTGTAATCTTTTCTGCTATGTAGACCTAGAATTGTGGGAATTATTCCATATATCACTAATCCCTACCATGGTTGTGAATTTGGATGGGAAAAAGAGTGACTTCATTGATATTTCGTTTAATAACAAGTAACAACAGATAATTTTCAATTGATTTGTGTACCACTTTTCTGTCCAATCAAAATTTGAAGGGAAGTTTAGATCTCCATAGCCCTATATTTTGTTCCTGTTTATTATGTCATGTAAATAGAAGATTGGGTGCACAACATTCTGGTTCACTCTTTTGTAACATTATTTTCTTCGTAACATAAGTTGTCTCACAACCTGCTTTGAGCTACACAACATTTGTTCCTGTGCTTCTTTGTGCGTATGATGGTCAAATGGTATACAAGTTAGATGGAGTAATTCCCTATCTAATTATCTATATTTTTTATCGCAGGCGTCTAGCGAGGATGCGGATTGGGATCATATTCCTGATGATGATCACGATGGTGTACCATTTGATGTGGAGGGGGGACAAGGACATGTCTCGGTGGATTCTTCAAGTTCAAATGATGACGAACAAGGAGCCGTGGAATTGATGAGAATGTTGGAAATATGCCCTAGAGGCAATCATAGACATGATTATATTTCATTATGTTCATAATATTGGATAATATGTTATCTTGTTCCTGGAATAATATTGTTAATATTTATTATCAAGTATGTGACTTGATTATGAAACTCTATATTTCTGCGATAATTATTCTTATACGATCCCTGGTCGGAAACATATGAGGACACATATGAATAGACTAGCATATGTATTGGTTGATGACTATGTTTCACGGGTCATGGATATGGAGATATCAAACCAATAATATGGGCACATGTTAGAGAACATGATGTTGGATAAGACCCACCTTGAGACACTAATGAGATTATTATGATTCTATGTGTCGTTAGTTGGTCTCAAGCAATGATGATGTATAATCCTTATACCGAGATCAAGATAGTTTCCTACATGTGTAATAGCACTCTTAGGGGTTGCTAAACGCTACAATCAGAATCGGGTAGTTATAAAGGTAACTTTGGGTATGCTATGAAACATGCAGAGGAATGTGATCGGTCGGATATGGGATTTGCCCTCCTAGCATAACAGAGAGATGTCTCTGAGCCCCTCGTTGTGGTCGGATAAAGAAAGTGCATGGCCATGCCACTAGTGGTCGAAATGTTCGAACACGTAAAGTTATCTAACACCTGATCGAGAAAGTATTGAACAGTCCATGGATGACACAACATCTCACCTGGAGTTCAACCAGACATCATGAGGCAAAGGGAGAATACACGAGTAGGTCACTTAGTTCGATCAGTTATGAACTGGTCGTATGGAGATACGAACTGGTCGTAGACTAATCGAATGTAATCACAGAGTGGTCGTAACCTGGTCGTAAGGACTTACGAACTAGTCGTGACCAAATACGAACTGGTCGTATAGAGATAGGACCTGAACGTAGATCATAATACATCAAGGTTTGTCCGATATAATTTGTGTGTATTTGGGAATCGCTATGTTCTGCTAGGAACCGCTACGACTCGTGGTCGGAAAGGGTTTCCGAGTCATAGCTGAACTACGCATAAACCTAACGGGTCACACACTTAACAGGTTGGAACAAACCAGTATGGATACAATTCGTAAATGTGTTCGGATAGGATCCATCACAAGCACTATATAAGGAGATGTATGAGGCTGTTGGGCGCGGCAAGTTTACTCCACCGAAACCCTAGCCGCCATCTTCTTGAGAGCTCTGCCGTGCGACTTGGTGCTAGTACACTGACGTACGGTTGTTCCTTCCCTAGATGTGTGGATATCGTAGAGGCGCTACTACGACTGTTGCGCTTGAGGACGATCCGCGATCTTCACAAGGAACTGTAGAGGTTGCTGGAGGAGACGATCGACTCGCGAGGACGCTGGACGATCGACTACGACCACTGCATCAACGTGCTTGACGTTGGACGATCTACTATGACCACTACATCGACGCGCTCTACGTTGGACCAGGCTGCTCCAACCCTTCTTCCGCTGCTCTGCGCGTCTAGTGGTAACGATCTGTGATCATCTACTTGCTTGGCTTCCTGGTTTACATGGTAGAAATTTTGTTTGTAGCTATCGTAGCCTACCCGTATCCCTATAGTGGTATCAGAGCCTTCCTGCATAGTTTTTGATCTGGATCGGTAGCATATACTTGATATGTGATAGTAGTAGATTGGATCTATTGCTGGTCGGGTCTGGCAACCTAGATCGGTTCATATAGATGGAACGATCCTGGCCCTGGTCGATAATATCGATCATATTTTCGGTGGTAATAGATGGGTTTACGAGGAGGCATGAGCTATAAGGACCAGATGATTTATTGCGCTTGTTCACGCCCACATTGCATAATACTCCTACCGGTCGGAATTCCGCCATCGGAGTCACAGCGCATGGTTGTCTCAAGGCACCGGTCGGGACCACCGTGCTGGCTAATCGTATCGTGTATTATAGGTCGTATGTATTCATGTTGCCCGATAGAATTGGATTCCATGCATAACTTGTTTTTGTAGGGTTTGATGTGAATAGTATGACCCATAATGGTTCATGTATGAGATGCATGTATGTATGTAATTTTCATGACCTGCGTGTCATGCTTATTGCAGCCCAAGGCTGTCCATATTTGTATAACGGTCTGCGTGTCGACTTGTGATGCTTCTTTACCCCTTGTGATTTATGACTAGTGCTATTAGGAGTAATGGCCTAGTGGGAGTGCTTGGAGGAGTAGACCACTCGGAGACACAGCGGACTGGATACATGGCGATGGAGATCACCATGGAGAAGGGTCATACTATATCACAATGCAATTTGATTGTCTGTGAATGCCTTTATATTCCTGTTCATCTATTTCTATGCATGTTATTTTGCTTTAATTGCTTTTGACATGGTAGAAGTAAAAATTCCCTCACATAATATTAAGTTAAATTGATGCTCTCCCAAATATGCTGCACCATCCAAAGTCATGTATTTTAATGGTAGGTTTTGCCATAGCAGAGTGCTATTAACTCTACTTGACTAGATGGGTTTGTGTCATACACTTACACGCTGAGCATTGGTTTTACTTAACAAGGTTATCATAACAGTTGTGGACCTTGGGGCATAAAGGTTGGGTGCCGAAGCATAGAGATGCTACCCAACAACAAGAATCATATAGAGATATGATTAGCAAAGGTTGCTTACCAATTTCACTAATCTTCTAGCAGTGATGCCATAGCTCACTAGTAGATTAACTGATTGAGGGTCTTGAATCATTAAATGTCATAAGAGGGATATGGTATTTAGTGGGAGTATCTTTATTAAATTGATTAATAGAAGTCATTTTGATTGAACATATGTCTTAGTTTTGCATATTTTATGTTGTACCTACATCCAGTTTTGCTTTACGTTCGATACTTGAAAGGGAAAAACTGAATGGAACAAATTTTGTGGATTGGTCCCGCAACCTAAGAATTGTTCTTAGGCAAGATAAAAGTAACATGTTCTAGAGGAACCAATTCCAGATGTGCTGCTGAAAATGTCTCTTTGCTCTTAAAGCGACCTATAAAAGGCATGTGATGAGTCTCTTGATGTTAGGCTGTCTCATGCTTGTTGCTATGAACTCGAGACCTTCGTAGCGGTTTGAGAACATTGAGGCCCACGATATGATCGTGGCGCTCAAAGGCATGTTTGAGACACAAGCAAGAACCGGGGATATGAGATCTCAAAGAACTTGTTTGGATGTAGGCTAGCTGAGGGTGGTCCGGTGAGCCCTCATGTGATAAAAATGGTTGGTTACACATAGAGCTTGAAAAAACTTGGCTTTCCACTTAGCCAAGAGTTGGCTATAGATTTGATTCTTGCTTCGCTTCTTGAAAACTATGGACAGTTCATTTTGAACTTCCATATGAACGACTTAGACAAGAATCTCACCGGCGCATATGATGCTTAAGGCAAAGAGAGGGCGGTTTGTAGGACCGGAAAAGGCGCCTAGAGGGGGTGGGGGGCGAATAGACGCTCGCTCAATTTTCACCTTGATTAGATTCAACACGAACTTTTCTCCAATAGCTACGAAAGCTAAGAAGATCAGTATATGCGCAAAGAGGAAGCCTTGTGCTGAATCCAATCAACCCCCAAAGCAAAAGACCCAAAAACCAAAACTTAGTCCAGAAGTGCGGACTGATCGAAGTTCAAAGGCCGGACTGACCGAGGTTCGGACTAACCGACGGCTTGAGCTCGGACTGACCGCACAGAACCCAAAACACAGAACTCAAACCCTGAGCCCGGACTGACCGACGGCAAACTTGCGGACTAACCGGAGGTGCGGACTGACCGCAGGCTAAACTTCAGACTGACCGGACCTCGGACTGACCGTAGGCTAAACAAAGGACTGGCCGCACTGATGATGAACAGAATAGACAGCTCGGGTTTCAAAACGAAAATCGATCAAAATTTTGTTCTACACAGCCAAACTTAACCAAACTTGGAACACACCTCCCTAAGGATATCTGGAACCTATTCGAAGCAACGATCGAGTAGAACTACGTCAAAGTTTTGACCTTTTTCTATTTTACCGAAGAAGGTTCAAAACCGAGCAAAACGAAAAACATGATCCAACACTTTCTCGTGGGAGATTGATGATCTAGGTGATCTTAGATATGTTCCCACAAGTCATAGCAAGGTAGAAGAGGGCAAGAAATCACTAGAAACCCATTGGATCAACTAAACACCCAAAATCATCAAAAGAGAAGGATGAACACAAGAAGACTCATCTTTGAATAATCATCCATAGATTGATTCGAGGTGGTAGAGAGTTTACAGCCACTCCATCTAGGAGGACAAGAGCCCAATCCATGAGCACACCATCAATTCATCTCTCTAGAAGCAAACCTCTCCTCTTTCTCTCTAAACCCTAAAACACACTAGGGTTTTTACAAATGAAATGCTTGAGGCTGCTGGACAGCAACCCCTCCTATTTATATGAGGCTTAGACCTTCTAGAAGACTTAGTCCAAATGGGCTCCCGTTAAGGCCCAACACAAGCGGGTCACCTGCATACGCATTTTAAAGCGTCGTCTTCACTTTTCTTGACCTAATCCACTTCTTGGCGCATCGTCTTGCGCTTGCTGGTTGGCATTAGGTCATCAAGGTGGTATTTGGTAAAATTACCAAAATACCCCTTCTCGATCTTTTCCGAAGACCGTGTCCGAACTACGTGAAACATATCCATGCTTCGCCATGTGTAGGTTGATCCAGCGGCTCTGCCCGTTCGGTCATCCTTGTCCATTTTGTGCTACGCTTGAGTCCATTGACCTCACCCGACATCCTTGATCGTTCTGGACCTCAGTTCTCCAAGCTTAGTCCCGATCCTCCTCGCCGTTGACCGTCATTAACCTCCAAGCAACCTACACACCAATAGACAAGCAAATCGAATTCGGGAACAAGTTCTTCACAACTTTACCCACGTTAGTGAAAACATGCATCATGCAACACATATGCACTGAAGCCCATGCCCTTAACCTAAACCTAAGCCAAAATACCAAAATGGCGAAGATCGGACAAGTCGGATCGACCGCAGTTCAACGGCGGTCGATCGAATCGAGGCCGGTCGACCAAGACTTAACACGCCGATCTGACCACACTTGTTCTGACAGCTTTTTAAACTTCGCCGAAAACACGTGATTTGACAAACCAACAAAGCCATTGCCAATTGTATCATCATCCTAAGATCATGCACATATCCCCATGATATCCACAATCTCCCCTTGATGAACACATTGGCAATTTCCAAAATGCAAAGATTGAGGTTTGAAATAGTAAATACTGAGCGTTACAAGCGCAAAGGTACAACTTGGTCCAAATGCAACAAAAAACAATGAAAATGACCAAGTTGGCTCTAGAATAGCATAAGCAAGTGAGATAAGGCAAAACAAGATAAGAAGGCGTCAATTTCCAGAAAATTCCAAAATCTCACTTAAGGTCCATATGAAAGAACAATTGTTCAAAGTGACCTTTGATCATTGTGAGGTTCCAAAGATTGCAATCAAGTTCAGAATTGGCAATAAGACCAAAAGAAAGAAAAACAGAAAACTCCCCCTCACTATGATCCTCATTTTCAGAAGAACTCAAAATCTCCAAAAAAACATTTCTTTTCCCCCTTCATCCAAAAAGCTCTTTTTAACATTTTTGCTATTTTTTCTCCCCCTTTGACAATGGATTCATCAAGGAATCACAACAAAAGCAGAATATGAGAACGAAGCATAAGAAAGAGCATGCATGAAATGCAATGGAGTGGCTTCATTTTTTCATTTTTTCAATTTTTGAGTACAAGAAGCTTTGAAGATTACCCAAAAGAACAAGCTAGCATTTCAAAAAGCAGCACAATAACATATCGAGCCTAACAGCGCTATCAAAATCATGTTAAGACATATATATCAAAGCTAAGCATGAAGCCTCAATATAAAGCAATGAATTTTAACAATTTAAACAATGTGTCAGATTTAGCAAGTTCATCAATAGTGATCCTAAAATGATAATGGCCATGTCAAAATGTCATTGTGAGACCAAAAAGCTAGAAAAGACCACTTAAGGAGACAAACAAGTCCTGAAATGAATCAATTTGCTCAATTTAGCTCAAATGCCCATTTTTCAACAAATTTTCATTTGCAAAGAATTTTGAAGCTGATTAAATGGTCGATCTTAGTGAAGAAGATCCTGGACTAGGAGCCATCCACAAACTCTTCCTAAGCTT
This sequence comes from Phyllostachys edulis, assembly GCA_036346405.1. Lineage (NCBI taxonomy): Eukaryota > Viridiplantae > Streptophyta > Magnoliopsida > Poales > Poaceae > Phyllostachys > Phyllostachys edulis. The sequence continues at coordinate 34,349 of JAYEVD010000382.1, forward strand.
CGACGAAAAAGTATATCTTAGTGAAGAAGATCCTGGACTAGGAGCCATCCACAACCTCTTCCTAAGCTTCTACCCAGGCAACAAATCTTGAGGTTCATGTCAATTTTGACAAGCAGTCCCCATGAGATTGTCTGGATCATCAAACTATCTCCAAGTTCATGTCTTAGGCATGTAGTCTCGTGAGAGTAGTTTGGCACATTTTAACAAAGACAATCTTACAATTCGATTTTTCTTTTCACACAAGAGCAGTTATAAATTCTCAGCAGAACATGAAGCTCAAGTAATGATCAAAACTAGATTTAAGAGCTAACAAAGCAATTTTGACAGGGCCAGTGTCACAAAAGGAGCACTAAATGCGCAACTAGCTAAAAGATCTACAAATTGCAGTTTTTCATTCAAGTTGATTTAATGTTCTAGCTCATTTAGCAAAGACTTAGCTATACATGTGAAAGCATGATAATTCTAGCAAGTCAAAGAACTAGACATGTTATTGAGCAAGAATTGAAATACTAAAGCTCAAAAGGTTAATAAGCAAAGCTTCATCAAATTTAAAAGATAAGCAGTAAAGCTTATATTACAATGCATATTTTTTGATTTTTCATATGAATGCAATATGATACAATGAATGCAAAAGACTTAAAAACCTAAAAAGATCAAAAGGATCCAAAGAAAATACCACTTGAAGAAGGTATCAGAAGAGATCCAGAAAAGTTCAAATGAACAAGGAAAGTTCCGAAGAATAAGGAAAGTTTAGAAAAGAACCAACTCCCCCTCAAACCAACCAATAGGGATAAATTATCCCTGACTAGCTTCCCAAGGTGGCAAACCTTGTTGGGTCAGAAGGGCTTGGTGAGGAGAACTGCCAATTGTGCTTTAGACTCCACAAAAACTAGCACAAAGACTTCAAACACCACAAGATCTCAGGGAAAGCAACTCGAAAAGCTAGGGAGCGAAACACCATCACTAAAAAGATCTACAGACAACTCAAAAACCTGCTAAGGACCAGTGACTGGAAGACAAGCTCGACCTAGGCTGTGAGAAGAGTGCATCCTAGAAAACCAAGGGATGAGAAGAGTGCCTAGAAAAGACATGTGCTAGAACAGAGCTACCTATCTACCTTGAACTCAACAAGCCCAACACCTGACACAAAACAGATGCTATGCAAGGTAGACTAGGGATACCATACATAAATGAAAGGTATGGAAGCTCGAACCTGACTCGCACTGCTTGCCAGTGAGATGTAGTCATGATGGATGAAGATCCATTCCTTGAAGCTCCAGAAGGTAGTTGCGCTCACCCATCATCCTCATCTCAAATTCCTTTGTCTCCAAGAAGTGATAGCCATCATTGAATGCACATATGAAGAAGAACCAACAGTTTGAAATCATGAATCACATGTTCTTCTTTTCAACTGAAAAGACTACACCAAAGAGATAGAAAAGTCTATGCCTTGGCACTGGGTTAGTGAGACATTATCTAGGGAAATAGTACCAAGACACATGACTAGCAAGAATAGCAGCAAATGATCCAAAGCTCATGAAAGCATATAATCAACAATTTAAGACATGAGCATGGAGAGAGACAACTCAATTTCAGTACATGCTATCAAAGATATGACAAAGCTCAACCTATCCTTAGTCCACAATAAGGCATAGGAGCAGCAACCATGCATGTAGCATAACACACATCATATATTACAGTCAAAGGTAAAGCGTGCTAGTGAAAGCTATGGCAAGACCCATGTATCCACAATACCATGAGAGCATAAGATATGTTAAGGAACAAATCATGGAAATCAAGTAAGCATGTGAATACACAAGGCAAAGATCAACAAGAGAAAAATACAGAATATACAAAACAACACAAGCTCATGAAGACTAAACCCAGCTTATACATCCATGAAACTAGTGAATAACAATATAATACAAGGATATATAAACAAAATACACGCAAAGGCATGATGAAGAAAATCATAAAAGAACACATGCCGATAAGATACAAATGAGCATAATGAGAAGCACAACACGCCAGGACTAAATAATCGTGAAGATAAAGGCATGAAGGTGTAAGATAGCTCACAGTGCCCTTGGCTGTTATGGTCCTAGTAAAAACATCTCCAAATGTGATGCACTCGTTGCCGGATGCACGTGTGAGAGAGGAGAACTGTCTAGAATCTCCAGTCATGTGTCGAGAACACCCAGAGTCAATCAAGCCATATGTCATCCTTCCTCGCACAACGGACCTACAGGGAATAAGCAGGAAACATCTATGCCTCGGTATTGGGGTTAGTGATAAGAGACTTTGGAATCCAGTATTGAGCCACACGATGTTTAGGAACAGCAGAAGAAGCAGCAATAACATGGTTAGTGGAATAATCATGAGAATGCACACGATCAACACCTAGACCACTTTGAATCGATCTACCAAAAGATCGGTACTCCCCCTGTCTAGATGCTACCCGTGGTCTCTCCTCACGATAGTCTAACCCAAAATGCTGTCTAGAGCCACCAAAGGAGTCAAAGAAATCATCTACAAACATAGGCCTATGTTTAGTAGGAAAGACAGGCTATCTAGGTCTAGAGACTGTCGTAGGTGAAGAAACTCCTCTAATGGAACTCAAAGCACACAATCTCTCCTTCCTCTCACTCTTAGCTCTACGGAAGCAGAACTCAACTATGTGGCCATCTTTCTTGCAGAAGATGCAATGATACTTGACCTTTTGAGGGGTCTGATCTGCTGACTTAGAAGAATCTGTCTTGCTAGAAGGGGTTTGGGCAAAACCTGCAGATCTAAAAATTATCTTAGATGACTCAGGAGATTCTACCTCAAACAAGCCACTCGTAACAGCTCTCACAACCTTAGGTGGATGATTCTTAGAATTCTCTAAGGAATTAAATCCTAGGCCACTATTGTTCACACTCACCTTAGATTGATCAAGGATCATGTTTAGGTTCTTCTTCCTACTAGTAAATCTCTCAAGAATCCTATTAAGGTAGTCATTTTCTTTGGCTAGCTCCTTACATGAGGCACACTTATTTGACTTGGTAGCCCTATTATACCTTTCCTTATAGTGAGCTACCTCAACTTTCAAAGTCTCACAAGACACACAATAGTCATCCCTAATCCTATCCAACTGCTCTTTGAACTTGACTCTAAATGCCTCTTGTATCTTATCTACATTTAGCCCAACTTCAGCACAAAAAACACAAGAAGCAGAATCAACAATTTTCTTGGAAGCAGTGATGGACATAGATTGTTCAATTTTAGCTTTCTCCTCTAGAGTCTTATTCAAAGCATCATTCTCAATTGTGAGTTTAAGATAGTTTTCACATGAAGCAGTTTTAGAATGAAGAACCATTTCAGTCATCTCCTTCATTTTAATCCTACTATCCTCACAATGAGAACATGTGTGACTAGCATCAAATTTCTATAATTCCTTAGTAGCACTATCCAATTTCAACTCAAGTAATGCACAATTTGAGCAAGATGAATGAATAGCATCTACATCAATCACATCTAGAGCAATAGCATCCATGCAAACATGACTAGGACTCGACTTGAGAGAATCTAGTTCATCAAAAGCATCTTTCAGTTGATTAGCAATAGAGGAATGAGCAGATTTCAGATTTGCTAGTTCATTAAGCAAGCTAGAGCAAGAATCACAATCATTAGTAGGATTAATGGATTTGAGCCTAACCACTTCTAGGTTCAAGTTGTCAATCATGAAATCCTGTTTCTTAATCATTTTAGCTTGTTTATTCAGTTTTCGTTCAGCAGCAATCAATGCACGTTTCATTTCATTTGGTGAGGGGCATACCTTGTTGGGATCGCTGAAGAGCTCGTCGTCGTTGGAGGAGTCGATGTCGTGGCTGTCCTTAGCCATGAAGCACATGTCGGTGAAGTCCTGGGCCTTCTTCTTGCCATGGGAATCATCATCGTCGTCCTCCGTCCCCGAGTCCACATCGCTCATGTCGACATTCTCAAGAGCGGCAAGGACCCAGTTGACGAATTTCCGGTAGTTGGGCTTCTTGGCTTTTGCATCTCGAGCTTGAGGATGCCTCTGAAGGTTCTTCTCCTCCTTGCCCTTCAGCTTGGGGCAATTGGACCGAATGTGGTTTGGCTCACCACACTCAAAGTAGGTAACAGGGCCACCTCTCTTCCTGAACCTCACCTTGTTGTAGGCTCTCATGAATTTTATGGATAGGAGGGTTAGGTCATCCTCAAGTAGCTTCTCTAGCTACTCATCGCTCAAAGAATGCAAAGCAGACAATGAAAAACCAGATGAGCCAAAATCCAAAGAATCAGAAGAGCTACCCTTAGAAGGGTCAACCACTAGAGCCATCACATTTGTCTTGGGAAGTCATGAGATGAAGTCAATCTCATGCGACTTCAACCTCGAGTAGAGCTTATCCATGGTAAGCTCACTCATGACAGTGTTGTCATTGATGGAAGTGATCTTCATCCCCAAACTCTCACGTCTAGTGCACCCAAGACTGGCATGCATTCTCGGACTTCAAGAAAACAAGATCCACAAAGACGCAAGTCATGAATGATCTTTGAAAACCTACCCAGCAACTCATCCAAAGATTCACCAGGCCTTTGTTCGATCTTTGAGTATTCTTTCTTAAGTTGGTTCTATCTCACTTCCTTGATCGCGGTAGAGCCCTCATGGTAGTCAGCGAGGGTCTTCCAAATCTCGTGAGCAGACCTCAAGTGAGCGACACGCTCAAACTCAGATCGACTAAGCCCTTGAATCAGAAAATTCCGAGCCTTGCTATTTGCCTCCACATTAGGTGTGATCACATCGTCATTGGCTGGCACTACATAAGGGTTTTTAACCTTAAGCCAAATTGAGTGCCCTTGAGCCTCGATGTAGGCATGCATGCGAGCCTTCCAGTAAGAAAAATCGACTCCATCAAACACAGGTGGTTTGGTGGAATACTTGTCAGATGCCATGGCTCCAAAGACCGGTTAAGATCTATGAGAAGAGCTAACCGACTCTGATACCAATTGTAGGACTGGAAAGGCACCTAGAGGGGGGTGAATAGACGCTCGCTCAATTTTCACCTTGATTAGATTCAACACGAACTTTTCTCCAATAGCTACGAAAGCTAAGAAGATCAATATATGCGCATAGAGGAAGCCTTGTGCTAAATCCAATCAACCCCCAAAGCAAAAGACCCAAAAACCAAAACTTAGTCCAGAAGTGCAAACTGACCGAAGTTCAAAGGCCGGACTGACCGAGGTTCGGACTAATCGACGGCTTGAGCTCGGACTGACCGCACAGAACCCAAAACACAGAACTCAAACCCTGAGCCCGGACTGACCGACGACAAACTTGCGGACTAACCAGAGATGCGGACTGATCGCAGGCAAAACTTGACTGACCAGACCTCGAACTGACCGTAGGCTAAACCAAGGACTGACCGTACTGACGATGAACAGAACAAACAGCTCGGGTTTCAAAACAAAAATCGATCAAACGTTTGATCTACACGGCCAAACTTGACCAAACATGGGACACACCTCCCTAAGGATATCTGGAACCTATTCCAAGAGACGATCGAGTAGATCTACGTCAAAGTTTTGGCCTTTTTCCATTGTACCGAAGAAGGGTTCAAAACCGAGCAAAACAAAAAACATGATCCAACACTTGCTCGTGGGAGATTGATGATCTAGGGGATCTTAGGTATGTTCCCACAAGTCATAGCAAGGTAGAAGAGGGCAAGAAACCACTAGAAACCCATTGGATCAACTAAACACCCAAAATCATCAAAAGAGAAGGATGAACACAAGAAGACTCATCTTTGAATAATCATCCATAGATTGATTCGAGGTGGTAGAGAGTTTATAGGCACTCCATCTAGGAGGATAAGAGCTCAATCCATGAGCACACCATCAACTCATCTCTCTAGAAGCAAACCTCTCCTCTTTCTCTCTAAACCCTAAAACACACTAGGGTTTTTACAAATGAAATGCTTGAGGCTGCTGGACAGCAACCCCTCCTATCTATATGAGGCTTAGACCTTCTAGAAGACTTAGTCCAAATGGGCTCCCGTTAGGGCCCAACACAAACGGGTCACACACACACGCATTTTAAAGCGTCGTCTTCACTTTTCTTGACCTAATCCACTTCTTGGCGCACCGTCTTGCGCCACGGGTTGGCATTAGGTCATCAAGGTGGTATTTGGTAAAATTACCAAAATACCCCTTCTCAATCTTTTCCGAAGACCGAGTCCGAACTGCGCGAAACACATCCATGCTTCGCCACGTGTAGGTTGATCCAGCGGCTCTCATCGTGTCGGCAAGTCTCTCCCATCCGGTTCCCACCGGACCACCATGGCACTTGCACCGACCCCGCACCGCTTGATCAACCAGTTGCACCGAACTGCCCGTTCGGTCATCCTTATCCATTCGGCGCCACGCTTGAGTCCATTGACCTCACCCGGCATCCTTGATCGTTCTGGACCTCAGCTCTCCAAACTTAGTCCCGATCCTCCTCGCCGTTGACCGTCGTTGACCTCCAAGAAACCTACACACCAATAGACAAGCAAATCGAATCTGGGAACAAGTTCTTCTCAACTTGACCCACGTTAGTGAAAACATACATCATGCAACACATATGCACTAAAGCCCATGCCCTTAACCTAACCCTAAGCCAAAATACCAAAATGGCCAAAGATCAGCACAAGTGCGGGTGACCACGTTCAACGGCGGTCGATCTGAATTAGGCGATCTCGCCAAGACTTAACACATCGGTCTGACCGCACTTGTTCTGACAGCTTTTTAAACTTCACTAAAAACGCGTGATTTGACAAACCAACAAAGCCATTGCCAATTGTATCATCATCCTAAGATCATGCACATATCCCCATGATATCCACAGCAGCATTAAGAAAAGCAACAGTCATGTGATGATGGTGCAAAAGAGTACAAGTTTCAAGAAGAAATCTAAGACTTGGGTCAAGAAAAAGAGCAAGGCTAAAGTTTCAGATGAGATCAAAACTAACAAGCCTAAACCCAAGACTAAGTCTGGCCTGACTCAAGAGAATGAATATTTTTACTGCAAAGAGCTAGGTCATTGGAAGAGGAACTGCAAGAAATACGGCCGATCGAAAAGGAATGGTGGGACTAAAACTTCCACTACGGTATTAATGTTATAGATGTTTTTCTTGGCGACTCTTACGTTAACTCATGGGTATTTGATAACGGATCGGTTGATCATATTTGCAATTCGATCGAGTCTAACAAGAAGTAGGATAATTGCAAGGGGCGAGATGGATCTTCGCGTCGGGAATAAAGCAAGGGTTGCTGCATTAGCCGTCGGGACTTTGCCATTACTTTTGCCTTCAGGATTTATTATGGAATTGAATAATTGTTATTACGTTCGACCATAAGTAGAAACATCATCTCTGCATCATGTTTGATGGCAGAGGGTTATAAATTCATTATTGAGAACAATGGTTGTTCTATATTTATGAATGAAGTGTTTTGTGGCTATGCACCTGTTTTGAATGGGTTGTTTATTTTAAATCTTGTTGATGCATCATCTATAATATTAATGCGAAAAGGCTTTACCTAATGAAATGAATCCACTTTCATTTGGCATTATCGTTTAGGTCACATAAGTGAGAACGCAAGAAAAAAGCTCCATGATGATGGAACTCTAAACTCATTTGATTTGAAATCATTTGATACATGCGAATCTTGCACGGTCGAAAAATGACCAAGACACCTTTCACCGGGTCGGAGTGAAAGGGCGTCCACCGATTAGCACTCATACATCGATGTATGTGGACCAATTAGTCTGACGACTAGAGGTGGTTTTCGATGCTTCATTACTTTCACCGATGACTATAGTAGATATGGATATATCTATTTAATGAGGCACAAGTCGGAATCCTTTGAAAAGTTCAAGGAATTCCAGAATGAGGTACAGAATCAACTTGGCAAAACAATCAAATCTTTATGATCTGATCGTGGAGGTGAGTTTTTGAGCCATGAATTTGGTAATCATTTGAAACAATGTGGAATTGTTGCACAGCTTACACCACCAGGCACGCCACAATGGAATGGGGTGTCCGAGCAGCATAATAGGACCTTGTTGGACATGGTTCGATCAATGATGAGCCAATCAGATCTGGCATTGTGTTTTTGGGGTTACGCTCTAGACACTGCCGCTTACATTTTGAATCAGGTACCATCTAAATCAGTAGATAAGACACCATATGAGATGTGGACTGGGAAGAGTCCTAGTTTGTCTTTTCTAAGGATTTGGGGATGTGATGTCTATGTTAAACGTTTGACGTCTGATAAACTCACACCCAAGTCAGATAAATGCTTCTTCATAGATATCCTAGGGAAACCAAAGGATATTATTTCTACAACAGGGAAGAAGGCAAAGTTTTTGTTGCCCGAAATGGTGTCTTTTTGGAGAAAGAGTTTCTTTCAAAAGGAGTCAGTGGGAGAAAGGTGCAACTCGAAGAAATTCGGGAAACATCTAAAAGTGTTTCAACTCCTACTGAATCTCTACTGGATGAACAAGATGTTGTTGAACCTGTAGATGAGGCACCAGCCCTACGTAGATCTAATAGGCCGTGTCAATTGCCTACAAGGTATGGGCATGATGTATTATTATTGAATAATGATGAGCCTAAGACTTATCAGGAAGTGATGATGGACCCAGACTCTGAGAAATGGCTTGGAGCCATGAAATCCGAGATAGACTCCATGAGTGACAATCAGGTTTGGAACCTGGTCGATCCACTTGATGGTGTTAAAACCATTGAGTGCAAATGGATCTATAAGAAAAAGATTGATATGGATGGAAATGTTCACATTCATAAGGCTCAACTAGTCGCAAAAGGGTTTTGACAAGTTCAATGAGTTGACTACGCTGAGACTTTCTCACCGATAGCGATGCTTAAATCTGTTCAGATTATTCTAGCTATTGCTACATATTTTGACTATGAGATATGGCAAATGGATGTCAAACGGCTTTCCTTAATGGAAACCTAGACGAGGATGTGTACATGACACAACCTGAAGGTTTTTTCGATCCAAAGAATGCTAGTAAAGTATGCAAACTTCAAAAGTCCATTTATGGGTTGAAGCAAGCATCTCGGAGTTGGAATATACATTTTGATGAGGAAATCAAAAGGTTTGGTTTCGTCAAGAACGAAGAAGAACCTTGTGTTTACATGAAGTTTAGTGGGAGCGCGCTTGTTATTCTAATCTTATATGTGGATGATATATTATTGATTGGGAATGACATTCCTATGCTGGAATCCATTAAGTCATCATTGCAAAATAGTTTTTCCATGAAGGACGTAGGAGAGGCAGCATATATCTTGGGAATAAAGATCTATAGAGATAGATCAAGAAGGCTAATTGGATTAAGCCAAAGTACTTATATTGACAAGATGTTGATTTGGTTCAACATGAAGGATGCCAAGAAAGGGTTCTTGCCTATGTCACATGGCATTAGTCTTAGCAAGAGTTAGTGTCCTTCGACAAATGATGAGCGAGACCGCATGCATGGTATTCCATATGCTTCGGCTATTGGATCTATCATGTACGCCATGATATGTACTCGACCAGATGTATCATATGCCCTAAGTGTTACGAGCAGATACCAAGCTGATCCCGGTGAAGGTCACTAGACAGCTATGAAAAACATTCTTAAGTACTTAAGAAGGACTAAGGATGTGTTCCTAGTTTATGTCGGTGATGAAAAGCTCGTTGTAAATTGTTACACCGATGCAAGCTTTCAAACCGACAAAGATGATTATCGTTCGCAATCTGCTTTTGTATTCATTTTGAATGGAGGAGCAATGAGCTGGAAAAGTTCCAAGCAAGAGACGGTTGCTGATTCCACGACGGAGGCTGAGTACATTGCAGCTTCTGAAGTTGCAAAAGAAGGTGTTTGGATAAGGAATTTCCTTGCTGAGTTGGGTGTGATTCCGAGTGCCTCGAGCCCAATGGATCTCTATTGTGACAACAATGGAGCCATTGCGCAGGCTAAGGAGCTTAGATCCCATCAGAAGTCCAAGCATATACTTAGGCATTATCATCTTATTCGCGAATTGGTGGATAGAGGAGATGTTAAGATATGCAAAGTTCATACGGATTTAAATGTTGCTGATCTGTTGACAAAGCCTCTCACCCAGCCAAAGCATGAGACACACACAAGAGCTATCGGTATTAGATACCTAAATGATTGACTCTAGTGCAAGTGGGAGACTGTTGGAAATATGCCCTAGAGGCAATCATAGAGATGATTATATTTTATTATGTTCATAATATTGGATAATATGTCATCTTGTTCCTAGAATAATATTGTTAATATTTATTATCAAGTATGTGATTTGATTGTGAAACTCTATATTTCTACGATAATTATTCTTATACGATCCCTGGTGAAACATATGAGGACACATATGAGGACACATATGAATAGACTAGCATATGTATTGGTTGATGACTATGTTTCACGGGTCATAGATATGGAGATATCAAACCAATACTATGGACACGTGTTAGAGAACATGATGTTGGGTAAGACCCACCTTGAGACACTATTGAGATTGTTATGATTCTATGTGTCGTTAGTTGGTCTCAAGCAATGATGATGTATAATCCTTAGACCTGAGATCAATATAGTTTCCTACATGTGTAATAGCACTCATAGGGGTTGCTAAACGCTACACCGTGAATCGGGTAGTTATAAAGATAACTTTCGGGTATGCTATGAAACATGCAGAGGAATGTGACTGGTCGAATATGGGATTTGCCCCTCCTAACATAACAGGAGAGATATATCTGGGCCCCTCATTGTGGTCGGACAAAGAAAGTGCATGGCCATGCTACAAGTGGTCGAAAGATTCGAACACGTAAAGTTATCCGACACCTGATCGAGAAAGTATTGAACAGTCCATGGATGACACAACATCTCACCTGGAGTTCAACCAGACATCATGAGGCAAAGGGAGAATACACGAGTAGGTCACTTAGTTCGATCAGTTATGAACTGGTCGTATGGAGATACGAGCTGGTCGTAGACTGATCGAATGTAATCACAGAGTGGTCGTAACCTGGTCGTAAGGACTTACAAACTGGTCGTGACCAAATATGAACTGGTCATATAGAGATAGGACCTAGTCGTAAGTGATGAGGATCTGATCGTATATCATATTGCATCAAGGTTCGTCCGATATACTTTGTGTGTATTCGGGAATCGCTATGTTCTGCTAGGAACCGCTACGACTCGTGGTCGGAAAGGGTTTCCGAGTCACAACCGAACTACGCATAAACCTAATGGGTCACACACTTAATGGGTTGGAACAAACCAGTACGGATGTGATTCGTAAACGTGTTTGGATAGGATCCGTCACGAGCACTATATAAGGAGATGTATGAAGCTGTTGGGCGCGACAAGTTTACTCCACCAAAACCCTAGCCGCCATCTTCTTGAGAGCTCTGCCGTGCGACTTGGTGCTAGTACACCGACGCACGGTTGTTCCTTCCCCGGGCGTGTGGATATCGAGAGGCGCCATCGCGATCAAGGCGCTTGAGGACGATCCGCGATCTTCACAAGGAACCGCAGAGGTTCTTTGGAGGAGACGATCGACTTCAGCGAGGACGCCGGACGATCGACTATGACCACTGCATCAACGTGCTTGACGTTGACGATCGACTCGACCATCGTGATCGACGCGCTCTCGTTGGACCAGCCGCTCCAACCCTTCTTTCTTCGCTCTCAAGGCGTCTAGTGGTAACGATCTGTGATCATCTACTTGCTTGGCTTCCTAGTTTGCGTGGTAGAAATTTTGTTTGTAACTATCGTAGCCTACCCGTATCCCTACAAGAAGATGGTACTATCGTCACCATGTCTCAAGGAAGATCAAAGAGGGAGGCGAAAAGGCGAAAAGGGATCTCTGAAGGCAATTGGGAGACAAAAACAAAGATCAGATTGTTGGAAGATCTTCAAGATGGTGAATGTTCCATCCAAGACAAAGAAAGGAGAGATCGATACAAGGACAAAGTGTAGGTTTTGTAGCAAACTCATGTCTTACAAGCAAGGGGGAGCTACTTCACATCTGATGAGGCACATACTAAAGTGCACGCCATATTAGAATAAGGTGGCTAAGATGAAGGTTCAAGCTAATCTGAACTTTGGTCCCACCATGGCAGGCGGTCGAGCACACTTGGTTTAATGTTTTGATGTGTTCCTTAAATCCATCATATCAATCCATCGGTAAAAAGACGATAAGAAGTGAATGCATCAAGATTTATTACTCAAAGAGGGAAGTCCTTAGGAAGAGTCTCATAAGTGTCTCTCATATAAGTTTAACTTGTGATTTGTGGACCTCTAACCAAAACGTTTGCTACATGAGTTTGGTATCACATTATATAGATAAAAATTGGGTTATGCAATGTCTTTATTGAGTTGGATTCTCCACACAGCGGGGTTGTCATAGCTCAGGCTGTCTTTGATTGCATTGCTAAATGGAAGATAGATGATAATATTATCACACTTACTCTTGATAATGCTTCCTCAAATACTATTGTTGTTCGTAGTTTAATGGTCAAGTTTGCTGCTAGAGGATCAGCTCATTTCATTGCCAAGTATTTCCATGTTCGATGTGGTTGCCATATAGTGAACTTGGTCGTAAATGATGGCCTGCTACCATTAGCACCTTTGATAAACAAGCTCAGGGAAACAGTCAAGTATATAAAGAAGTCTCCATCTCGTATACACTAGCTTTTACAAATTTGTTCATTACTTGCTTTGCAAATTGATCCTGGATTGAGCCTTGATGTGTCCACACCATGGAGTTCCATGTACAAAATGTTGTCAGTCTACATTGCTTATAAGGACGCTTTAGTGTGTTATGCCGACACGGATGCAAATTACCAATGGCAGCCATCGGGCGCAGATTGGGCATTGTATGAGAAAATTGCACCAATATTGAAGTCCTTGGCTGAAGTGACTAGTGCATTTTTTGGATCAACTTATCCAACATCAAAATTTTTTATCCTTACATAGTTAATGTGAAGGTTGCATTACGAGCTACAATTGCTTCTGGAGATGATCATTTGAAGCTCATGGCTGCTGCATTGTTGGAAAAGTTTGATAAGTATTGGGAAGAAAAGAACAATGTCATGGTCCTTGCTACTATTCTTGATCCTAGGTTTAAGATGAGATTTATTGGTTGGTTCTTCAACCAAATGTATGAGCCCTCAAAGGCTATAAATGAGCTTGATGATGTGAAGGTCGAGTTGGAAGATTTGTATTCACAGTTCGAGATGGATCATCGGCACAACAAGGTGGCTAGTAGAGATGATGTAACCTCCTCTTCAGCTACGGGTACAAGCAGCTCTTTATCCTCAGTCTCATTTCAGTTTCAAACATTCTTGCGTTCCACTTCTACCAGGCCTTCAAAGTTAGAGTTGCTTATCTATCTAGATGAAGCGAATGAAAGTTTAGATAACAAGGGCTTCAAATTGCTTGAATGGTGGAATTTGAATGCACATAGATTCCCGATAGTGTCAAAGATGGCTAAGAATTTCTTGACTATACCAGCTAGCAGTGTATCTTCAGAATCAACTTTCAGTGCTGGAGGTAGAGTACTAGATGACTATCGGAGTTATCTACGTTCGGCTATGGTTCAGTATTTGGTGTGTGCCTCTCACTGGTTAAGAGATGCACTTGATGACATGAGACCTATATTTGTGGTAGGTTCTTGCATACTTTAATATGACTTTTCTAATCTTTTTTGTTCATATCATGGCTAACTCGATTCTTATTTCTGTTTTAAGGAAGAAGATGACGAGGATGATGTTGAAACTATTCTATTTCCTCAGAGCATCGTAGAGAGAAACTAGTGAGTGCTACTACTTCTAAGTGCTCTTTTACTTCATTGGTACATAACAAATATACAATGTGTTAGATATATGAAGTGCTCTTTTACTTCATTGATGCATAATGCCAAATTGCACATCAATTTGTAGCTTACTAGATCTTTTTTCAATAGGCATAATGTACATTGTTTTTCAATATGTACTTCTTCTTTTCCCAAAAAATATTGATGTGGAACTTTTTTCAATAGGCATAATGTACAATGTTTTTCAATCTGTAAGATGTCATTAGCAACAATTCCACAGCTTACTGGATCTTTTTTCAATAGGCATAATGTTCTGTAAGATGTCATTAGCAACTTGGGCATATGTACATATTTTTTTGGGCTAATTGTGCATTGTATTTGTAGGATCATTGGATGCTTCGGATGACAAGATGACGCCAATACGCCATGACATCGGGCCAAGAGGACCTTTTATTTTGGAGTTTAGACTTTGGACTGTTATTTTGGACTCTTGTACATTAAGTGCTTACTACTTAGCATGGATCCATGGACTATTTTATGGATCAATGGATGGACTGTTATATGAAGTTATGGACTGTTAATCTGTTATATGGAGTTTTGGACTATTATGTTATATGGAAAATGGAGTTATGGACTGTTATATGGAATTATGGACTGTTAATCTGTTATATGGAGAATGGAGTTACAGACTATTATACGTAGTTATGGACTGTTAAATATTAAGTGTTAGTCTTTCAATTGAATGGATTATGAATTTATGATGAATGCATGTATGGATTATGGACTGTTATGTTTTTGGCTTTGTTTATGATGAATGGATCACATTATGCCTTTGTTTCTAGCTTCTGGATTCGTGTCTCGGCTTGGGTGCTTCCTGGCTTGAACGAGCTTGCGAGCCATCTTTCTAGCTCGTTTTCCAAACAAGCTGAGCCGAGCTGAGCTGAAGTTCAGAACGAGCCTGGACGAGCTACGCTAGAGCCAGCTCGGCTCGGCTCGTTTCTATCCCTACGGGTAGCAAGGAGACAAGGGGAAAGGAGCGATGGGCCGCCGAAACTAATGATCTTTGTTCCAATCGACTTTATTTCCATTCCAAAAAGGCACGTATGTATCATTGGTGTATTTCGGTTTGTTGCATCGTGCATGATGTCGTTCCTTATGCATGTAACCAAACCCTACTCGCCGTGTAATCCACAACTTTATTACAAAGTCTATTTCAATTCGCAACTGCGTTGTAAAGCCAACTTCAAATCTCGTTCTCTTTTGGCATTCAATTCTTGACGTAGCAAGGCAGGGAACCGCATAACAATTAAGGCCCAAATGACAATGCACTTGTGCATTAAAATTTCATCTTTCATGTCAAATGGTCCACATATCTTATGCAACAAATTACATCTCTTTTTCCCAAATTACATCTCTTTTTCCCTAAACCCAAATATATTGTCTATTGTCTACTTCACATTACATTGCCTTCTCCAATTTTGCATTCCGAATTATGCGGACACTTCAACGTATTACCAAAATTTCAAAACAAAATTACAAAAATAAAAAAATCCGCTACACATAAATAAAAAAAAAACGACAAGCCACCTTGTCACCAGTTCAATTAGCGACAGGACTCTTGTCGCCAATTGAAGTGGCGATAGGAACCTCCCCCACTGTTCCCTTTGTCGATAGGGGGCTAATTTTGAAGAAAAAAAACTGACTATTTATTTTTTAATTATCTTTTAATAAAGTATTATTAAAAAAATCTCAAGATGGTGGCTACTAAAATGACATAAAGCGTGGGAGCAGTGACGCGGACACGAATTGTGTGGCTACGGATGACGGGAGTTAGTGACCTACTTTCTGCGGTGGGGGTGGTGGTGGCATGAAGAGAAAAGAAAGAAAAGATGAACCACAAACGGGCAAGAAGGAAAAAAAAGGCATGGGCGTCATGTCGCCAAGATCTTAGGCGATGTGGCGTGTCAGTGTGAGGGAAAGAAAGGGAGTAGGTGGCTTATGGGCGCCGTGAGGGGGGTGGGGGGTTGGGTGGATTAGGCCGCAACCGTGGGGGAAGAGAAAAGAAAGAAAAGGAAGGAAAACAGAAGGAGAAAGATGGAGAAGAGAAAAGAAGAAAAAGAAGAAGAAATGGGCTAGGTTTTGGCCCGATTGGAATCTAGGGTTTTGCTATTCCTCTTTGACTTCTCCTACTTTCAAATTGCCTCACGACATCAATCGAGTGACACAACGCATTCACGCCGCGGAAGAACGAAAGTATGGCTCCCAAGGGTATAGGGAAAATGGTGGGTTTAGGTGACCACTTGCCGCTGTGGGCCGGTAGATTCGAGGGTCTCAAGTGGATGGCAACAAGGCTACCATTCCATCCCCACTCTCTATTTAGCTACGGAGGAAACTGCTCGCATCCCCATCGGAGAATTGATAGCAAACGGGGCTTATATGATTTTTTTGCACAAAGCAATATTTTAAGTTTTAACCATTTTTATAAAGCATAATTGACAAAAAGTAGTTTCAGAATTGAATTAATTATATCACTAGTGGAGGTTCTAGCTAACAACCACTAGTATAGAGACTCTAGCCGCCATGGTTCAAATGATAGGGCCTTAGTTACCCAACCTGCTCTAGCTGCTAGAATATCTACCCGAGAATCTCAATCGCCTCCGGTTCCCAAAATTCACTCTTTTGAAATTAAAACCAAAATCTATCATGTGAAAACGCACCTTGCTCGCTTCTGACCGTGGGCACGGCTATTCAATAGTTTTACACTCTACGAGGTTGTACAACTTGACCCACATAAGATAATCAATTTATATGTCGGTCATGACACGCTTCCTGGGCATGCGACTAAGCCGATTATCACAAGGCCTTTACAATGCCACGCTTAGCACCAACCCGCCTCGATGAGCTTAATCACAAGTCATGGACGCCATTTACTATCGATCTTGAGCTCACCGCTGTGGGGGATAATCTGCCCAAACATGGATGTTCATACATCACCCGGACCAAGCCCCAACAGACATGAACGCCAACTACTATCGCTCGTGACAATCCCAAAAAGAACACCTAACAACTATAGCTCATGGACGTAATGCTAGAACATGGTAAATTAATTGGCTAGGTCCTCCCCATTCTAGACATGTGGTTGTACAAGAGTGCTAAGCTCGATAGTCACAAGGTGGAAAAAATCTCTTAACGGGGCTCGTTGGTTCGGTTCAAAATTGCTCTAATTAGACTCATTATTTGGTTAAACATTGAAATGAGTCAATTTCGAATGAAATTGGATTTCACTCTAACTCTACCGTTAGCTCGGTTCTAAAAATACTTCAAAACTATAAATAAAATAATATTAAATCAAATTGTGTCGATTTCGAAAAGCTCTTAAGAAACAACTACCGGCTCGATATCCACCCCTAGTCACAAGCGCCGGTCTTTAATATGACTTAAGTAACTTAACACATTACAAGTTCTCGCGGTTTAGCAGCACCACCGAACTTACCATCCGCCCAAATCTAAACAGATTTTCACCATTTTATTTTATTTTGAAAACCAATCGCAATACCTATTGCCATACATTTCTCAAACCGACGGTATAAATGGTATTAATAATTCCCACCTATAGAATAAACATGACCGATATAGCTTGTCTAAGCAGCTTCTACTATTTTATATCAATCCATCAAAATGTATTTTTATAATCCAACAATAATGTATCTCTATAATCCAATAATAATATATTCTCGTAATCCAATAATGATATATTCTTATAATCCAACAAAGATATATTACTATGATCTAACAATGATATATTCCTATAACCCAACAATGATGCATTTTTATAATCCAATTAATTCCACAAATTTTACGATTCTACATGATTCAACCAATTCACCAAAAATAACCATCATGAATTATTATGAAAATACATATTTTTCTTATTTTAATCGCCGCTTTTATTGCATCAATTTCACAATACTAATTCTCCAACAATTACTTACTATAATCAATTTAATTCAACTAAAATTTGGTTTAAATCCAATCTCTCATTTTGATCCCGATAATCAAATCAAGTGCTTCATGTTTAGACACTTACATGATATAATTGTTCCACTAAGTTAAATTTTATATTCGTTTCAACAATTCACTTAAGATGTCCTTCAATGTATTCATCTAATTCTGCAATATTGTATTCCTATTATCCGACAATAATATAATCATTACAGAGGATTTTATGTACTAGGGGCAACAATGATTCAAGGATAACAATATCGGAGGATTTTATGTACTAGGGCAACAATGATTCAAGGATAACAATATCAAATGGAGGTATAATCAAATTAGGATTAACTAACACTCCTAAGATTTGAACTTATCATTTTATGTAAAAAGCAATGCATAATAGTTTTGAAATTTAAAACAAGATTTTAAAAACATAGGTACAACATGATCAAAGGAAACTTTGTATTGGTTGAATTAGGAAAAGGAAAATCTGAGTTTGTTTGTATATGTTAGTAGCTCAGATTGGTTGAATTAGAGGACAAGCTAAGGTCGATGGAATTTCTTTAGTTCTAGATTGGTTTTTCTCAAAATCTCATTCTTGATATTCTTAGAGATTTTTTCATTGTTTTGTGAATTTGTTTCAGATTAGAACGGCAGTTGAAAATTTTGGAATTCAATTGAAGCTAGCACATTTCACTATTGTAGAATTACCTTCATAAAGAAAATAAGGAAAAGCTTGGTTTTGTCATCAAACACTTTCCCTTGTTGTTTTTTTTTTTTGCTAGTAGACCTTTTTAAACCCAATAAATAAACTCTTCCAAAAGATGAAGGAGATAATTAGTTGTTCTAGAACATGTTTTTGGAAAAAGACAAACCAAATTCTTAGGTCAGAGGCACACAGATATCCACATACAAAATTCAAGGATGGAGATGGTAATAGACTGGATCAAAGTATAAGCTTGTGTCAGCAAATACGTCTAATGAAAAATTTATAGTTCAGATGCTAAACAAACCACAATTCATGTGTCCCTTCTCGAAGTTAGCGGACGCCATGAAGTTTGGAAGCAGATTGGTAAACACGGCAGGAGTCATAGGTTGAAGTCCATGCTTGTTTCATCACAACCAAACTTAACAGTTAATTCTTGGTACTCAGCGGTCATCTTGGCAAAAGGAGCCATGACTTCACATGAAGAAGGTGACGCCATGAAGTTTGGAAGCAGATTGGTAAACACGGCAGGAGTCATAGGTTGAAGTCCATGCTTGTTTCATCACAACCAAACTTAACAGCTTAATTCTTGGTACTTAGCGGTCATCTTGGCAAAAGGAGCCATGACTTCACATGATCATTTTTAAGTCTACTATTTGCTTTCTCATCGTGTTTAAAATGTTAGAATTACCCCATAGGGGAAATTGGGTCAAGAATATTGCGCTCGGGCGATTATGAGAAACGACATCGCTTTGTGATGCATCAGAAAATAACATCGCTAACGCCGAAAAATTATAGAAATAACATTGTTGCCGCTTTTTCCGCCCATCTTTAACGGAAATGAGGTATGATGTGAGAGAATACAATTTTAATGTCTGTTTGCCCTTCGTCAACTCTCGAGTATAAGGAATTGCCGGGCTTGCTTCCCTGCCATGCCATTCACAAGGAATTCATTTGTGCTCTTGTTGGATGTTGGCTAACAAAGGTATTGAACTATCGGATTTTGTTTTTTCAAGAAATCAAGCAAACCATGTTCGTAGGAACACTTGTATGATTCAAGAAAATAGACGATTTACACCATTGTTGATGTGAACTCTCCTCACTTTCTCGAACTAAAATCGCATTGAAAATGTTAAACCGCAGCTATGCTATAGCTAAACTAACTAAGAAATTAGAATGCAATGAATCATAGAATAACTTCGCAAATGCCTAGTGCCCCTCAATGTTGGAATTGTTCATCGGTGTCACTCGCAGACGCCCACAGATGTAGCCGAGGAGGCCACGCATGCGATTTAAGTCGAAGCCTCGCCACAACGGCCATAAACCGCCGGTTGCCACCAGACGCCGCCCACCAACACGCACGATGACACGGAGGCGTTGTCACGCCGTCATCATCACAGGCACCCACCGCATGCGGCGAGCCTCGACCTCGGCGAGGACATATGGTGTTATTTCTATAATTTTCGAGCGTCATCGCGATGTTATTTTGCAAAGGCATCACGAAGCGATGTTTTTTCTCTAAATACGCTGTAACGCAATGTTATCAATCCCATTTCCTTAGGGATAAGTGTAAAGCTCCATTTATTCCTTAAATTCCAAAGCATTTATGGTTTAGTCTCATACCGACTAGCCAATTGGTGGGAGAGCAATTTATAAGGTGGAGTTCTTGCCGCCTTTGTAACATGTGACACATGGTATAAGGTGATATGGGAAGGACTATAGCTAAAGTCACACACACGCACGACGCACACCGCGATCATCGCCGCCAAATTTTGTCCGCTGAGCATTTGCCTTCATCATCTCAAGATCTTGATTGCCTTGATCTCCTTCCTCACTTGGTTTCTAGGTGAGCCCTTGCATTCTCGTAGCCTTTTTTCGCCTTATAAACCTTCTAGGCTAGTCAATAAATCTCGTAGATGGCCAGAGTGTAGCTCACACCAATAACCTGCGCGCCGCCAAGTCGTCATGGAAGAACTAGTTGTGTCACCACGCTTTTGAGCATAGAGCACACGCTAGCAATCAAGTAGCCAGAGATGTTAGTCTAGACTTCAATATCTAGTGTCTAGCCACGCTGAGTAGTTGCCCTAACGGTAGTACTGCTACCGCCAACCTCGCCATCGCACTGCCGCCTCGGGTCCATCTCCGCCACGCCACCGTAGCCGTAGAGTCGTTGTTTTGGGAGTTTGACATGATTCTATACATTGGAAATCTATTTGTAGAAATTTGGAGTTTAAACTTATTGTATAAAACTTCATTATATTGATATTTGAATTTGACCGAATTGGGTAAGCATTAGATTCAAATTCATATTCGTTACAACATTTGATTCATATTTGTATCCGAGAATATTCATATTCACATTTATATTCATTTAAAAATACAAATACAAATGTGGTATGGTCAACGCCAATTCATATTCGATCCGCTTTTCAACCTTAAGCTACGAGTAAGCGGCCCCACGACTCACAACTCACAAGAGCTTCAATTTGCGGTTCTCGTGACTAACAATTGATAATGAGCACCGCTATTCACCAATTCCAAATTGGGCACATAAAATCTGAATGAAAATGAAAGTACGAGATATACAAAATGATTTCTCTTGCTTGAAACACATGATATACAAAATTACACTCATGTTGATTTCGAGCCACCGTCTGCATTCTAATAATCACTAACATATTGCTGGAAATTTACGAAAAAATGTATTTGCTTAAAAAATTAGAAGGTAAATTACAGTTTGTAGTTCAAATTTATATGCTGCCTTCCTCAAACAAAACCAAAAAAAAAAAAGAGCCGGGAAGTAGACTAAAATTTGGTACTTAGCCGAGAAGAATATAGAACTATTGATGGTGGACCGCTTATACGCTTTTCATGGACATATTTATCTACTTATCACTTTATTGCTCCACTTTTCTATGTGACCCCTTTTTTCTCCGCTTAACGATTTATTGTCATTGTTTCGACTGTGAAAAGTATTTTGCAAGATAAATCTAATCACATTATTTTTATGGAGTTAATTTATAAATTTTAACATATACTAATGATCAAAGTTTTAAAACCTTGACCACGGATTCTACTTGTATTTTAGGACGGAGGAAGTACATGTTATGAATAGCGCTAGATTCAATATGAGGCCAATGGGCCAATATATATACACAAAGCAGTGGTGAATATGTGAATAACCCTCATAACAATGGGGAATAACACACTATACATATATCTCTAACACCCTCCTCAAACTCATGGTGGATCAACAACACTTAGTTTGGAGAGGTAGAAGCTGTTGTGCTCGAGTCCTGGGCCTTCGTGAAGAAATCCTTATCTCAAGCTCAAGGCACATATCAAGAGCAATCACCGATCATGCACACAAGACCTCATGAAGGAAGCATCAATAAGAATATACTTGGTGAGCTCATGCTTCATGTGGTCACGGCACACCGATAGCACCTGATCTCTCGACAAGAGAGGAGTCTGTAGTGACAGTAAACACCAAAATCCTCAAGTAACCACCGTGAGCTGTAATCTCACTGGCCAAGAGAGCCATAACTCGCAACTCACCTCTACACTCGAACGAGACATCATAGCTGCTTTTCGCCTTCCGTGCAATGAGAGAACCACCAAGAAAAAACATAGTAGTAGAGATAGACCGCGATCGAGGATCGCTGGCCCAAGTAGCATCCGAATAAGCCCAAGTCAGAATTTAATCGGAGTGTGGAAAGAAGAGACGGAGAGATAGTCCCACAAGGTATCAGAGAACTCAAGAAGGTGGTCAGAGGGACTCCGAGGGAGCAGAGACGAATCGACTCGTAATGTGTATCGATAAGTTATATCCGGACGAGTAACAAAGAAGGTAGACAAGACTCCCAACAAGATGACGAGAAGCGAAGTCGGATCGTAAAGAGGCTCGCCATCGAGGGTTTGAGGTGAACATTGAGCTCCATGGGAGTCTCAACAAGACATCGACGCTGAGAGAGGCGCGATCAAGAAGATCCCGAATATACTTTCTTGGGACATAAAGAAACCATCCGGAGGGAAGTAACCTCAATCCCAATGAAGTAAACGAAGAGGACCAAGATCGACATAAGGAATCGCCACTAAGACGAGCCTTGACAAAGTCAATGTATTCTTAATCATCTCCGAATTAATGATCATATCATCAACATACGTAAGAAGAAAAAGTCCCACCACGACAAAGTGTGACAAAGAGCGCAGGATCATCATCACCAGCGTAAAAACCAGCAGAAGTGACCACAGAGGAGAAGCGCCAAACCAAGCACGAGGGGCTTGCTTAAGGCCATAGAGAGAGCGCATTTGCGGCATGACAATGCCCTCAGAATGAATACCTGTGGCGGATGCATGTATGACCTCTTCACGCAACTCGCCATTAAGAAAGGCATTCTTGACATCAAGCCGAGAATGCACTAAAGGCTAACAGACGCCACCGAAAAGAAGAGAGGTGGACAAGGGTCATGTGGGCCACAGAGCAAAAGTCTCGTCAGAATCATTACCATGTTTTGCCGAAGCCGCGAGAAACAAGACGCGCTTTATAGCGCTCAAGGGAGCCATCGAGCGAGTCTTAATCTTATAGACCCACTTACACGTGATGGGATGAGAGGAGATGGAAAAGGAACAAGATCCCAAGTACCAAGACGCCGAGGGCAAGAATCTCTGCCATGGCATGCCGCCACTCGTGGTGAGTAATAGCATCCCGTAGGAGACAAAGCTCATGAGTAGCAAAGACCAAAGAAAAGCAAAACGGGCAGGGGGTCAATCGATCGGCGATCGAGGAGAGCGAAGGCGAGGAGAAGATGACCCATCGGGGAAGATGGAGCATCGGAGAAGATGAAACATCAGAGAAGATGACTCATCCGAAGATCCTCAATACGAGGTTGACGAAAGTGTAAGAGAGGGGGAGGAGCCACAGAAGATGAAGCAGACTACGACAACGGTGGAGAGGCCATAGGAGGAATATGTGGAGACTCAAAGGGGACGGGTGGACGAGGACAAGACAGTATAGGTGTATCGAAAGGTCAAAAAGACAAAGACTCCATAGAGGAAACCAAGGAGAGGCAGACGTGGGTAGAAGGGACGAGACTCTGCGAAAGTCACATCCCGAGAAATTCGATCCGCCGATCAACAGGATCTTAGCACCGATAGCCCTTGTGCTCGCATCAGATCCCGTAAAGACACACTCAACAGATCGAATAATAATTTGGTGCGCTCGAGGGGCGAGGAGAACGAGCAAACGCAACCAAACGCATTTGGGCGAGTAGTCGAAGGAGACTACAGAGACGCCAACAGGATTGCACCTCAAGAGCGTAAGAAGGCCGGATATTGATGATATAGGTGGCTAAGGAAACAGCATCACCAAAAATGAGGTGGAATAGAGGCGCAATCATCGCGCACGAGCCGACTCAAGGAGGTGACGATGCTTGCGCCAAGAACACCATTCGAGCATGAGCACCGTGACAAGAGAACGAAGGAGAGTTCCGCTGCCAAAGAAGGAAGCCGCGCAGTAACGAGAGAGGTGCTCGCTAGCAGAGTCGACGAAAGACACAAATAGGAGTGGAGAACTGTGCGTAATCATAGTGGCAAATTGTTTATAGATAGACAAGGCCTCACTACGAGAAGACATGAAATATATCCAAGTGTGGCGAGAGAAATCATCTATAAATATGATATAATATCGATGACCCCTTTCAAACGAAGGGAGCCGAACCCCAAACATCTAATGAACAAGATCAAAAGGACGCCGACATCGACTCACTATGAGGATAAGGAAGTCAATCTGCTTGCCTAACTTACAACCCCGATAATCTAAAGACACGCTTCGAGATAGACCCTTAAGGCCACGACTTAACTAAAGATGACAGACGAGATCCACACAGATGGCTAAGACGGTGATGCCATCAGCTGAAAGAGCCAGAGACGGAGGGCAGAGGCGGAGAGACCGGCGACGGTGGCAGCGAAGGAAGGTGAAGCTACCAAGCTCCCAGAGACGCCAGGAGTCAAGGCGCCGAGGGCCGAACCAACCGAGCTCCCTGCGGTGGCGCCCTAAACACAACAAGAGTCGAGTCGAGAATGACCCGACAACCAAGATCAAGAATTGGCCCAAGCAAAAGAAGTTGCATGGTAAGGCGAGGAACATGAGCAACAAAAGGAACATGAAACGATGAGTTGCTAAGAGGTCCTCACTGCAGAGATGTAAAGAGAGGTACCATTAGCAATGAGAACACTAACAGGAGAATCAAGAGGTGTAATGAAGGATGAGTGGAAGAATCAAGTCATGTGAAAAGATTCTCCAAAGTCAAGAATCCACGGGAGGTACTGACCGTAGGGGTGGTTTCTCGCGCCCGGAGAGTCAAGAGTGTAACTCGCAGAACTGCCGAGGAGAACTCAAGCGGCAGCAAAGGCCAAGTCCGCTATCTCGCTTAGTGAGAGAAATCATGAAGTAGTCGGCGCAGACGCCGATGTAGAAGCACCAAGTTAGTGTAGTAGAAGAACGGCGTGAAAGATGTCGCTGCTTCTTATAGCACTGGGACTCAATGTGGCCGACCTTGTCGCAGTAGGAGCAGTGAGGACGGCCACCGCCAGATGGAGGGCGGCCACCACCACCTGTGGCAGCCGCTGGAGGAGGCAATGTGTCAAGCGGAGCACGTGTAGCAGTGGACGCCGGCCATGAAGCACGGAGGGGAGCGGCATCGACTAGCACCACTCAAAGTAGTCTCTCAAGCAGATCTCGTAGAGAGCCTCAGGAGAGTGACACGAGGGTGGCGGCAGTAGCCGGGCACGCTGCTCAAACTCAGAACAAAGGCGTAGTAACGAATCAGAGACACGCTGAAACCTGTGTCAAGACGCACATCCAGCAAAGATGGATAAAGATACCACCGTAAGGAGAGAGTCCACCGACGCGACAACAGAGAGCTCAGGCGAGAAAGCGCCAATAGTAGCATCACCGCCAAGAGAGTGCTTTCGCTGACCACTGGACAGTAGAGAGCATCACCAGAGGGCTCAGAGTGCCGATTAAGGTGAGTCCACATCTCGAAAGCTAAGGAGAGTCCCACAACCTCGTAAGAGAACCGAGGCCGACATTGGCACGAGGAGATGCAGAGCCCGAGCGCCGCTGCCGCATCAATCGAGTATATAGACAGCTAGTCGATCCTTGTAGGAATCTAGAGCTCTTGGTAGGCGAGGCGACCTCATCATCGCAAGAAAGTGAGCGGCCTCAAGAAGAGCCTTGTTCGGCCGTTCGGGCAAGACGACAGCGAGGCTCCGGCCAGAGGAGTAGGGCGGCATGCGTGACATCGCCAGCAGAGGATGCCCCTGAGACGAAGACCACGCATGTGAGACACGAAGTCGTGTAATTAACACCATCGAAGATCACCGGCAGCGAGGAAGAGAAACAGACTATTGGTAGGCGGCGCCGACGGCGCGGTGACCAAGGTGACGAAGTCCAACAGTGCCGACCGACGCGCGGTTAGAGCGACGTTTTTTTTTTTTCTCGCCGCTAAAACCTAAACCGCTAGCCTCCGCCCGCAAGAAAACACGACGCGACGCACGCCCCTTAGGGCCGAACGAGGCGCCGGGCGGCGCTGCTCTCGAGGTGGCGGCTACGGCTCGGTTTCTCGAGGCGGCGGCAAGGCGGTGGCTCTCGAGACGGCGGCTCGGGCGTGAGGAGGCACGAGGCGCCGGCGGCGCTGGCGTTCTCGGGCGCGAGGAGACGGTGGCTCTCGCGCGAGGAGGCGGCAGACTCGGGCGCGAGGAGGCGGCAGAGACGAAGCGGCGCTTGTGGTTTCGAGGCGGCGCGCTCGGGCGCGAGGAGGCACGAGGCATCAGCGGCGCGTGGCTCTCGCGAAGGCAGCGCGCTCGGCGCGAGAGAGACGAAGCGCGGAGGCGGCGCAGGCCGAAGATCGACGCGAGGCCGAAAGCAAGCGGCTCGACGGCGGCGGCTGAGCAGAGCTTTTCGAGATATCGGGCAAAGTGCAGGCGCCACGGGCGAGCACACGAAGCGGCGCGGAGGCGGCGCGAAGTCAAGATCGACGGAGGAGAGAAGCTGCCCACACTACAAGACGGGAGGCGCGCGGGCAGATCGACAAGGAAGCGACGGAAAACCTAGGTAGGCTCTGATACCATGTTATGAATAGCGCTTGTATTCAATATGAGGCTAATGGGCCAATATATATACACAAAGTACAGTGGTGAATATGCAAATAACCCTCATAACAATGGGGAATAACACACTATACATATATCTCTAACAAGACATACCGTAATAATAACTTTATTTATATATAACTAGTAGGGAGGTCACATGATTTGCGCTGCTAGATTTGTTTTAAAGTTTTAATGTCAAATGATATAACTTAGATGCTTGAGAATATATTTACGTATCTCGTAGTTATTTAGATTTTAAGATATCGTAAACATTAGAAATGACAATAGAAACTTGAAGAAACACAACTTGAGGAACGAATCGATATATGAGTTTTGATGGAAGAAAATCTCTAGCATAATAAATTAACCTTTCCATTATGTAGTCAGCATGCCCTTATTTTTTTTCTCCAACCAAGTTACTCTTTTTCCAAAATATTTGCATACACATGTACTCGTGTAATCTCAAACAATACGCTAATTATATATACAATAAATTATCTTATTAGTTCACATGGTATTAGAGTACCTTGCCCACGATACACCGATGCACCATGCGTGACCTACCTTGAGCTTATCTTCCTCACGCCGGCTTGTCCCACCGAACCGCAGGTTCTATCTCTTCTCCCCGCCACAATTTTTCTCGCTCAATCTCCAACAAAGAAGCCCAATTTTTGATCGACATTCTCACCGCTACCACTTCCGATGCAATACTCTACCACATAGTTATCTTCTACTTCTCCAATTATTATTTAATACTAACCGCTCGACATCAACACGTATACATGCAAATATCATTAATCCTGCCGGGACACTCTTCGCGACTCTCTCCGTGGCCCCGAGCTTATTCCTTACTATTAAGCCATCTCTACTCGAGCTCTTTTGCTCCTTTGTTTATGTACGCCGTGTTTATATTCATATGGATGCATGCATGTACATACACATGATGATATTATACTTACTCGATGTCTTCTTCTACCATGTTGGTCGCCCTCTTCAACGTTGTCCAACTCAACGATGTGGCTTCCTTACTAACTCGCTATGATCTCCCATCTTCACTAATGTCAGATATGTCTCGCTTAATCGTTGTCTAACGATATAGAGAATCTTCGCCATCGCCAGGATTGCGGTCACCAACGATGGCAACTCCTAGCTACGCCGATAACCCCATATCGTCGATAGCTCGCCTTCAATGTAAACCTTCATCTCCTCTTGCTAGGGCTTTCCCATCTTTAAGCTTCTTTGGCTAATGACTTCTTCAACAACGCCGATTTCTCACAACTTATCGTCACAACACTTGGCTCTTCGACCGACCTTTTCTTCGTAGCTCCAAATGAGTAGCACAACATTGTCCTTGTTGAATCCACTAAGGTGAGAGCAAGATGAAATTGTTCTTATCATTCGCTGTTGCCATGCTCTTCATTTCCTTGTGGATAATGTCTTCTTGTAAGACAGATCGACATCATTGCACTTTTTGTGGTCTCATCCCACACCATTCGTAGTATCCTAATTATAACTTATATTTAATTTATTCAAATTTTAGTTATTCAGTGATTTTACTTTGGAATTGTGATGGACATTGGCCTCCTCGAATCCCGACCTTTCTTCTGTAGCTCTAGGAGTAGCACAATATTGTCCTTATGGAACTCAGCTTAAGGTGAAAGCAAAGATAAAATTGTTCTTATATTCATCATCGCCGCCCTAGCTTCGCTTCTCAGGATCAATGTCCTCTTATAGGACAGATCGACATCATTGCACTCTTTTGTGGTCTCATCCCACACCATTTGTAGTATCCTCAAAAGATAACTTATATTTAATTTATTCAAAATTTTAGTTATTTATGGATTACTAGAGCTAATGCTCGGTTCTACTTTTTGATATATAATTATTGTTCATGGAAAGTACAATCTAGCTAGAGTTTGAACGCAATACTACAAGTCGTCCACGATACTAGATGTGAAAGCAGTTTCTATCACATTCCTGGTGCAACTCTGGCCACTAGTGTAGATTTTTGTGTCTTATTTAACGACTTCCACACCATCCATGGGAGGGCAGCAGGCAACAAGCACCAAGTGTAGGTCACCACAATACCACATCCACCCCCTTGCTCAACAATGAAGATCAAGAGAGTGTGTCACCCATGTACATGGCAGGTACCGATGCTCCATCTCACCCACATCCTCTTGCTCGCATCCACCTCTCTATCCACCAATGACAGCGACCTCTTGGTGCTCCTGTCGTTCAAATCCCACATAACCAGTGACCCAACACATACACTGTCCTCCTGGGATGCCGTCGGCAATGGCACCAACACGCCGGCACCTGATTTCTGCCGATGGAACGGCGTGGCCTGCAGCCACCGCCGGCACCCAGGCCGTGTCACTGCCATACGTCTGCCGGACTCCGGCCTAGCTGGCATCATCTCCCCAGAGCTCGGCAACCTCACCCACCTCCACGTCCTTGATCTGTCATCCAACAACCTGGAAGGTGAGATCCCGTTCAGCCTCAGCAATTGTGCAGCACTTCGTACCATGAATTTGCATACAAACTTCCTGTCTGGTTTCATCCCTGCTCCTTTGGGTCGCCTATCAAAGCTTACATTGTTCAATGTAAGCTACAACAATCTGACTGGTGAAATTCCCATGTCACTATCCAACCTCACAGCCCTCACGATCCTTTGCATTCAGAGGAACTCCTTCCATGGTCAGATCCTTAGCTGGCTGGGCAACCTAACATCATTGACTCACTTAAATCTGGAAAAGAACAGCTTCAGTGGCAACATCCCTGAAGCTGTAGGGAAGATAACTAACCTTGCTTACTTCATTGTCCGGGATAACTTGCTGGAAGGTCTTGTTCCTCCGTCGATCTTCAATATTTCTTCTATCGAAGTCTTGGTCCTTGGCTTCAACCAGCTTTCAGGATCACTGCCGCCCGACATTGGCTTTAAGCTTCCCAGGATATGGGTTTTTGACACATCCAAGAACAATCAATTCGAAGGCCCAATACCAGCCTCCTTCTCAAATGCATCTGCGCTCGAATTTTTGTTTCTTCGTGGAAGTCGATATCATGGTCTGATTCCAAGGGATATCGGCATGCACGGTAATTTGAAGATATTTATGGTAGGGTACAATCAGCTCCAAGCCACAAAACCTAGGGATTGGGATTTCCTCACATCCTTAACCAACTGTAGCAACTTGCAAATACTAGACCTTGAACAAAACAATCTTGCAGGTGTTATGCCAATTACTATTACCAACCTATCTCGAGAGCTCAATCGGCTTCTACTTGGCAGAAACCAAATAGCTGGGACCATACCTACAGGGTTAGGAATGTTTCACAAAATTTCAAAGCTCACCCTTGAGGATAACCTCTTCACAGGCACCTTACCTCTGGATATTGGCCAGCTTCCCAGTCTCCAGTATCTTGACATGTCCCATAATGGATTTGATGGGCAGATTCCACAATCATTAGGCAATATTACGAAGTTGAGCAATCTCTCTCTATCTAATAACTTTCTGGACGGCAGCATTCCAACAAGTATTGGTAACCTGACCGAACTTGGATCCATGGATCTTTCCTGTAACTTATTGAGGGGCCAAACCCCACAAGAGATACTTACCATTACTTCCCTCACCATACTTCTCAACCTCTCCAACAATGCTCTAAGTGGCTCCATTCCAACACAGATCGGGCACTTGATCAGCCTCGGCACAATCGACCTCTCAATGAATAAGCTATCTGGTGAAATCCCAGATGCTATGGGCAGTTGTGTCCAATTACGTTTCCTATACCTCCAAGGAAATGTACTGCAAGGACAAATCCCAAAAGGACTGAATACTTTGGGTGTGCTTGAAAACTTGGATCTCTCTAGCAACAACTTAACAGGCCCCATACCCGAATTCCTAGAGAGCATCAAACCTCTAAAGTATCTAAACCTCTCCTTCAACAACCTATCTGGTCCAGTGCCAAATACAGGGATCTTTCGTAATGCCACTATATTGTCACTCACAGGTAATAGCATGCTATGCGGTGGTCCTTCCTTCTTGCAACTCCCTTCATGCCCATCTATAGGCTCTCACCAGGCTTCACAGCATCGACTGCGTGTCTTAATCATTTGTATCATTGGAACTTTGTTCTTCACCACATGCTGTATAACTGCATACTGCTTCATTAAGACAAGGATCAAACCGAATGTTGTTGATCAAGAAAACTTATTTCTCAATGAGAATCATGAGATAATCAGGATATCCTATGCCGAGATACATGCAGCAACAGAATCATTCTCACCAGCAAATTTGATTGGTTCTGGAAGCTTTGGCAATGTATATATAGGAACTTTGGCTCTTGATGAGAATTTAGTTACTGTGGCAATCAAGGTTCTCAATCTTGCCCAACGAGGAGCTAGTAGAAGCTTCTTGACTGAGTGTGATACCCTAAGGAGGATTCAACACCAGAAACTTGTCAAGGTGATCACTGTGTGCAGTGCCTTGGATCATAATGGTGACGACTTCAAGGCACTTGTCCTAGAATTTATTTGCAATGGAAGTTTAGATGAGCGGCTGCATCCAAGCACAACAACAAATAGAAGGCTAAGTTTGATGAAAAGGCTATGCATTGCTCTCGATGTTGCAGAGGCATTGGAATATCTTCACTGTCATATTGAACCTCCCATAGTTCACTGTGATATTAAACCAAGCAACATCCTTCTAGATGATGACATGGTTGAACATGTTACAGACTTTGGTCTAGCAAAGATAATGCATGCCGAAGCATGCAAGCAAAATCGTGGTGGAACTGAAAGCAGCTCATTTGTAATTAAAGGGACAAT
This sequence comes from Phyllostachys edulis, assembly GCA_036346405.1. Taxonomy (NCBI): domain Eukaryota; kingdom Viridiplantae; phylum Streptophyta; class Magnoliopsida; order Poales; family Poaceae; genus Phyllostachys; species Phyllostachys edulis. The sequence goes on from JAYEVD010000382.1 coordinate 65,913, forward strand.
TGGATATGTCGCACCAGGTTAGCAATTATTGTTTAATTAAAATTATTGCTGATGCATGTCAAAAAATTGTCTGCTCTAAAGATTATTCGCTTGGTAAATTGATAATATGGTATTTTTAGTGTGATCTAAAGAGGCAAAAAAAATGTAGTATCGATATTTTATTTAATTGTTGAGACAAATTGTAAAGTGAAATCCATCTTTTTTCTCTACTCATCATTATGTAGCCACTGAAGCCTTCGTTTATATATGTTGTCAGAGTATGGCTCAGGAGCTGAAGTCTCCACTGATGGTGACATATATAGCTATGGGGTGTTGCTACTGGAAATGTTTACTGGAAGAAGGCCAACTGACAATTTCATCAATGGTGTGACAAGTCTTGTCAACTACGTCAAGATGGCATATCCAAACAATCTACTGGAAATATTGGATGCTACTGCAACCTACAGTGGAAACACTCAAGATATCATAGATGTATTCATTTATCCTATATTTAGACTTGGTCTAGCGTGCTGCGAGGACTCCCCAAGGCAAAGAACGAAGATGGATGATGTAGTTGCTGAATTGAATGCCATAAAGAAGGCATGCGCAGCTCATATGCCTGTTCATGAATTTCAAGCAACCACCTAATCTGGTACGAAGTTTGTCCACTTGCGGCCTTGTGGTTAGGAAGGCATGTTTTTGGTGATTCTAAAGTCAACTACATTGTCACCATTTTTGCTTTCCATTTCATCTTGTACGTTCCATTCCTGTTCCTATTTGTAACATAAAGGTTTAAAGGGACTATCCATGGTTTAAATATACTTTTGGGCCTCAAGTACCAAATAATACCTGTCCAATGAATTAGTCCGTTGATGCAGTAGAATCCACTGTTTACTTGAGTGGTGACTTCAGCTGAATCAAACAACTGGAACAAGGAAACCCAAGTTATTTGTCAAAAAGCATCACCCTAATCAAATAACTTAAACAATGAAATCCAAATTATTAGTCAACATACAATCAACAAGTACATTGTCAAGCTGATAAAATTGTAATAGCATTGAATGTATCGAGATTTGAGTTTAATAAAGGTTGATGATGTAACTTACCCTGTGTCCACTGAATGATTGACATGATAAATGTTTCGGGTCCTCAAAATTTAACTGTAAGGTAGTTCCAAGTCACCCTAATCACCATGAACTTAGCAAGGTTCCAAACCAGTGTTCTAAAAAGCGGTCTAGTAGGCCTGATATTAGGCCGAATAACGGGACTAGGTCTCCTCCCCGAGTCGAATATTGCAAAACGAGTAAGTTAATAGGGTTACAAGGTTAAAAGGGCCGATCATGCGGATAAGCGGGCCGATTACCGTATATTAGGCTGAATATTGTTGGAATGAAACCTTGCTCCATTTCAATGGGCCAAAGGCTAAATATACAAGTTACGTATGTAGGTAAATATGCAAAGAGCACCCTATACAAAGAGACATATAACATCTAACACCCCCCTCAAACTCATGGTGGTTCAACAACACAGAATTTGGAGAGGTAGAAGTTGTGCTTGGCTCGAGTATGTGCCTTAGTGAAGAAATCGGCTAACTGAAACAACGAAGGCACATACTAAAGAGCAATAACTTGGTCCTGCTCCTGCGATTTCATTTACGAAGCATCTACTCCAATATTCTTGGTGAGCTCATGCGTCACTGGATCTCGAGCAATGCTGATCACACCAGTATTGTTTGATAAGATTGGAGTCGGTGTAAAAGCCGAAACACCGAAATCCTCAAGTAGGCACCGAAGTCAAGTGATTTTAGCTGTCAACGCCGCCATGGCTCGCAACTCAGCCTCAACACTCAAACGGGAAACGACAGTCTGCTTCTTGGTCTTGTAGGTAATCAGAGACGAGCCAAGGAAAACACAATAGGCAGAAAGAGACCGGCGATCAGAAGGATTGCTAGCCTAGGTCGCATCAGAGTACGCCTGAAGTTGCAAAGGGCTGGAGCAAGGAAAGAAAAGGTGACGACATATGGTCCCGCGAAGATATCTCGGAACACGAAGAATGTGACTGTAGTGGAGCTGGGTGAAAGCAGAAATAAACTGACTCATAATGTGAATAGGGTGAGAAATGTCAGGTTGAGTGATCCCAAGGTAGACAAAGCTCCTGACAAGACGGCGGTAGCAAGTGGGATCCTCAAGGGGCTCTCCATCAGTGGGCCGAAGGTGAATATTAAGCTCCGTATGAGTGTCCACGCATACCGATCAAGGAGAAAGCAAGGATATCCTTAATGTACTTCTCCTAGGAAATGTAGTAGCCCTCAAAGCGAGAAGTGACCTCAATCCCAATGATACTTTTAGAAAATATCCTTCAAGATCATTCTTAAATGAGAACCTCGACCAAGGTTAATTTGGTTGCAAAATGTTCTTCTTTGCAATTTATCGATGGCAAGGATACAATCAAATGGATATAAACTCAATCGGTCAATACTCTGCTCACTCCTTGTATGTAGCCTTGGTGAACTTTAATATTTCCATTCCTCATAAATTCATTTGGAAAACTAAGCTTCCAATCGAAAATCAAAATCTTCATGTGGTATGTCTCAGAAGGGTCATCTTAACCAAGGATAACCTCTCAGAAACAAACCGAAAAAAGGGATAAATGGTTTGCTTTTTGTTCTTCCCATGAAACCATTGAACACATTTTTCTTAAGTGACCTGTTGCTCATATGTTTGGAATGTGGCTATCTCGGTTTTGGGAAATCTATTTAGCAACAAATGTGGCTATCCGGTGTTGCTATCGCAAGGCGTGACTCATTGCGGCTTCCTCCGCCGGTGTTTCTTCCTTTCGAAATCAGATCTTTTCTTTTTACCTGTTTTCTCCTACTTTATCAATGAAAAAGGCAGTCCTCCTGCCTCTTCGTCGAAAAAATTTTTAGCAACAAATGTGTGTGGGAATAGCAGCGCCATGCTGGGCCATTTGGTGAGCTAGAAATGCTGCGTGTTTTGAAAAGAAGTGGCCTTCACATCCTAATCAAATCATTTTCGCGATGTGCCATTGGCTCTGTACTTGGAAAATCTTACAGGACAGAAGACGCAGGCGTGCGAGCTTGGAGCTGGGCGCAAAGAAGATGGAATGGGTGGCTACTCAAGTCTTCAAGCGTCATGAGGATGGAGCAATGTTGTTGGAGCAATATGCTAGAAACTAAAGAAGGACGCCCGAGAATTCTCAAGTCAGAGTGCCCTTTTGATATCTTGGATGTGTCTAGACTTTGGTCCGCATTGTTTCGCTTTGAGTCTGCTTTGAGTCTTTTCTTATGTTAGCTTCAATGACTCTTTGGGTTAGAGAAACCCGCCATCGAGCCAACATAAGAGAAGTATAGAAAAAGAGGATCACCAATAATGCATAGTAACTTTAGTGAGACATCAACTATGAATTTTAGACAATATGTACCTTACGGTTGAAGAGTGAGCTTTCTAGAAGTGGTGAGGCCGGAGAAGGCAAACTAGTGCGCCAAGAAATGACAGCACCATTCATTGAGTAACAAAGTCTTTAACTTGCTAAATGTAGGGCACAATGCCAAATCGCTTTTGAAAATAAATCGAAAAAGTGCAATGGAGTAAGAACAACTCAAGCTCTAGTTTGTTCATTACAAGATGCAATGATAAAAAGTTAATATGAACTTTGAATAGATATTTATAATTTGATAGTAATTAGGAAAAAGTAATGTAAGATGTTTGTAACCCATGATGTATTTTGAAGTTTATCTACATGTACACATAAATAAATTCTAGAGATTGTCATTGTTCAACTGTGAAAGGGCGGATTAGCTGTGACAAGCCCGCAAGAGCGCGGCAGAAAAAGGGAAAAAACAATAAATACAGGGCTACACCTGAATCAGAAGTAAGAAGGATAGAAAACCGAGAAAAATCCGGCAGAATTCATAGAGGAAAAACTCCTAAGAAGAAGAGAAAAAAGTAAACAGATCCGAGCAGATCCAAGGAAAAAATATATCTTGTGCGTATTCGAAGAAGGGAGCAAGGAAATAACATATCTAATAATAGGTAAATAAAGTCTAGCAAGTTAGAATTAGATGACAAAGAAGATAAAATATCTCGGTGAAAATCAACAAAACTAAGGGACAACAGTTAGAGAGTAGGAAGTAAGAATAGTGAGTTTAGCCGAATAGACTAAAGGGAAAATTCATTATTTGCCCTCTACTTAGATCTATTTTTAGAATTTACCCCTATTCCCGACGTAATACATTTTTTGCCCCTCACTTAGTCTGTTTCTTCGCTTTTTACCCTCTTTACATTATTTTAATAATATCTGTTTTGCTTTTTTCGTTACAAGACATGCGGAAAGATATTTTTAACCCTTCTTGACTCTAATGTACTCCCTATCGCTGCATCACCGGCTTCGAACCTCAAGACCTCACCATCTCGCTACATCACTGGCTTCGTAACCTCACCGGATTGTGAGGGATACGACACACTTGTGCAACTCCTTCCTTTCTTTGCTTGCCTGAATGGGCTCCCCATCTACTTCTTCATTGCAAAGTAGAGCAAGCAAGCACCTCGATGTATCCTCATTCTTCACCATAGAACTGCATTTGGACAAAAAGTCGACGGCTCCTTTAGGGCTTAACAAGCTATTTGGGTTGTACAATTTCTATGTCCGCTAATTAACTAAGCGGATGTTCCAAGAACTCAAATCGAAGAACTTGCTAACATCATGGCGTAATAACATGCCACATTCTTCAAATCGCAAACAAACAGATTTAACCACAAAAACAAATTTTGATTCAGCTTGCTTGCTGTGATTTCAAAGAACTAAGATTTAGATTGATAATCCACCCAAGGTCCTATTTATTTGCTCGTTAGTTGCATTCAGATTTCAACAAAAAAATTAGTGTTCTAATCGATGCCACAAAAATACATACAATGTCATGTACACCAAGCTCCCTCAACTCAACCCTCAAGAACCACCGCGGGACTCGGGAGGAGGGCGCAGAAGACCAGATGGTGCGGGCGGCGGCGGGACAACGCCATGAGGTGCTTGTACATCCGCCACAGTGTTCGACACCTCGATGGCCGATGTGTGTTCTGCCCTCTCGCCGGGCGAGGATCTCTCGCACTTCCACCACCCGCTTCGCCTTGAGCGTGAGGCGGCCGACGAGGTCGCCCCACTTGACGGTAGTTGTCGAACTCACCGCATCAAAGTAGTAGCTCAAGATCCGTGGAACGGCGAGTAGCAGTAACCCACAAGGTCAAAGCACTTTATGCGCCCAGCGGCGGAGGGCCGCTTGCTGGTCGGTCGCCTCGCAGCGCATTAAGGCCGAGGCGCGCTGGGCTCAAGAAGCGCGTGTGTGTAACCGTGAGGAGATAAGAAAGAAGGGGTAAAAATATCTTTTTGTCTTGTAACGGAAAACCGGATATTATTAAAATAATACAAAAAGGGGAAAAAACGAAGAAACGGGTTAAGTGAGAGAAAAAAATGTATTACGGATAAATTCTGAAAACGGATCTAAATAGAGGGTAAATAATGAATTTTTTCTAGACTAAAGGGAACAAAACCAGGAAGAGCCAGCGGCGCAAAAACAAAAAAAAACCTCAGGAGGCTGATCCAAAAAACGAAAGCAGACTCACAAGATGTCGACGTGACACCCTTCGAAGGTCTGCACCGACCGAATTTCGTGGAGTTCCTCCGGTCTATGAAACCGCAATAGAGGTCAAGGTGGGGGATGACACGATTTAAGGTGAAAAGCATATCGCCGCCTCAAAGGGTCGCCTCACGCGGTTCTTCACCATCCCCCTGGCTCGCCGATGCGATGGAGCAACTACGGACCTGGCACGCAACAATTTCTAGGGAACCACGCCGAGCCAAAGGACACGAGGCACTTTGTTTGCGATCACAGCCCCAAAGTAGCCCTCCACGCTTTAAGAAATTCATGAGGTTAAGTGCCAAGTCAATGAGACAACAATCATCAACGCAGCGAACCCACGGATCGCTAAAGGCCCATTATCGAAAAAGCCGCCCGCAAGCCCGCTCCACCGTCAGGAGCTTTTCGCGACAAAATGGAGGAATACGCCGAGCGAGGAGGACGGCAACCGGCGGCGGAAGGCAATCACCACCACACCCGTGGAAACCGCCCAAATAACTGAAAGGTGCCACGCCCCGCCACAACAACCCCCGCCGAACAACCTTAGCCACGCCAACCAATCCAAAGTCACATGAAATTTAAAGACTGTGGGCGCTTCACTATGTAGAGGCAAAGTAGGACCCCGAGGAGCGGGCGAGGGCCGAGGAGGTCAGCAGAGGGCAGAGGCCGCTGACGCGGGCGAAGCGCCACCAGACACCTCAATGCGCCTAAAGGCCAGTCATTACAATCATGATTTCCACGGCGTAATGCTCGCGACACACCGCCGATCGCCACACTATTGCGCCATGCAGACTATATGAATCGCCGCCAGCAATGCACGAAAAGCGGAGACATCAGGCGCGGCAATCAACCCTCGCCCTATCGCCAAAGCCGCAAGACGAGGGGGGCCACGATGAGTACGCCACGGATCATCATAAGTATGATCACGGAGGATCGCCACTTGGCTTAACATCAAAGACAGAGACGCGCTTCACGCAAGCCAAATTTCACCACGCTTAAATAGACCACCCTAATACGCCGAGGTGCCCATCACCTCGCCCCGAGGATGCTAGGCATCCACATCCTCACCAGACCCTCGCTATCTCGCCACCATAGCGATTTCGAGATTAGGCGATCCTCGTGGATTGGGAAGCTTCGCTAACCTCCTATTCGCGGACGCCGACAAAAATGTGATCCCTAAGACCGCCTCGTCACCCTGTGCATACCCTCAGAGGCTTTGGGAAGACCAGGATTTTGCATTGGGTCGATTGACTGGTCGGTTACATTTAACGATGGCACTGGCCCCGCACGACGAAACCATCACTTTCGACGTGGTTCACATGCCATACCAGTACAACGCCATCTTGGGCCGAGCCACACTAAATGCCTTTGACGCGATCGCTCATCACAACTACATATGCATGAAGATCCCCTCACTGGAGGGCGTCATTACCATGCGGGGCGACTAGGACTTGGCCTGCCAAACAGAGCTAGGGGCCGATCCCACCACCCGCCATGTCCACATGGTGGAGGTGCGCCAGCGCCCGCCAAAAGAACCCGTTTAAGCGGCCCCAAGGGCCGTGCCGGCGGCAAGCAAGCATATGGTTCTTCTAAGGACGCTGCCTCGAGAAGACGATCACCCTAGGGCAGATCTCCCAACAGAAGAACACAGCGCCATCCTAGAGGTGCTCGTAATAATTCAAATATCTTTGCATGGAGTCCAGAGGACATAATGGGCGTGGGTTCAAGAGACGATCGAACACCGCCTTCCCGGAGTGATGCAACCCCTAGGAAGGTGGTTATACAGATGACGCCGAGCACCTAAAAGCAAAGAAAGGCAGAGATAGCCAAGTTACTAAAGGCAGGGTCATTCGAGAAGTGAAGCATCGGCGGCTAGCCAACCTTGTCCTCGCTCCAGAAAAGCACGGCAAATGGCGCATGTGTCGATTTCACCAACCTCAACAAGGCGCTTCCAAAGACGATTTCGCCGTGACGTACTTGGCCAGACGCCCACTTCGGGTGTGAATTAATGAGTTTTCGATGCCTAATCCGGTATCATTAGATATTCATGGCCAAGGAAGATGGGGCAAAGATCGCTTATCACCTCGCCGACATACCGCTCACAAGATGCCCTTCGCTCAAAAACGCCGAAGCAACATTTACTCGCCTCTATCACTAGGGTGTCATGAGTACTGGACGCAATGTCGCTTCACGTTGACGATATAGTGGTCAAGAGCGTAATCGCCACTCAAGACGCGGAAGACCTCTGTGGAGAACCTCCGGAGGGAAGGAATCAAGCTAAACCCCGACAAGTGCGCTTCGGGTCAAGGCGGCAAACCGCTAGGGTTCCTCGCCTTAGAGAGGGGCATTGAGGCCAACCCCAAGAAAATCCGTACATCCAAGAAATGAAGCCGCTCAAGTTAAGAGGTGCAGCAAAGCCGACGGTCAGCCCACCGCCTCAAGAGATTTTGTCCCAACACCGAGCCAGCCCTACCCCTTCTTCAAGACCCTTCGGTGTAGAGCCGTCTGCTTAGACCGAGGCCCGCCAGAAGCCTAGATCTCAAGAAGCACTCGAGTCACCAAGCTCGACCAAACCAAGCCCGAGCCAAGCTCAGACTACCGAGAGGCGGCAACAAGGCATTCTTGTCCAGAGGATGGTGGCCAAGGCCCCATATACCACGCCTCCTGAGGCCCTCCAGGGGCCAAGAACCAATACACTTAACTAGAAAAGCTAGCTCTACGCTCGCCATGGCTTCAAGAAGCTCCAAAGATATTTCATGGCGCACGCCATCACGGTACCAACATCCTACCTCCTCACGCTCATGCTTCGCAACAAGGACGCATCATGTTGCATCGACAAGTGGGTGGCAGATCTCGCACCCTTCGACATCACCTTTGCGGCGCGACCGCCGCTGTCAAGTCACAGCCCCCGCCGACTTCATCGCCGAGCGGACTCGCAGCCGAGGGTCAATCTGCCCTACCGCCGAGACGCCAGGATACCCACACCTGATAGATCCTGCGCGCGCGGCCGACGCAGACCGCCATCCTCCGGTTTCTGGATGGTCGAAGCATGTCAGAGGCGGTGCGCTTAGATTTTCCCACAACCAACAATGCTTCGTATCACGAGGCCTTGTCGCTGGGCCCTCGCAGCAAAGGATTTGGGCGCGGCGGCGCTATAGTCAAGAGTGACTCGCCTCATGGCGGGCACTTTTGACAAAAGCTTTCAGAACTAGAGACCACGAGATGGCACGGCACTTGGCATGCAGACGGCCATCGCAAAGGATTCATCGCATCACCATGCAAGCCATCCCAAGGAGCGATAATGAGGCGGCGGATAAGCTCACAAAAGCGTAAGCCCTGTACAACCGCAACCAAAAGTTTTCTACGAGGTACTCCATGCCCCCTCGGTCCCGCCGGAGGAACAAGGGGCTCCACCCGGAGCACAAGGGGCTGAGCCCTAAATTGGCCATAAAGATGACCAAAAGACAAGGGCTGCTTGCCCCATACCGCCTAATACCTGCCAGATCGCGGAGCCGACACTGCCATTTTGCAAAGTGAGAACCCAAGACCCACCGAGGCAAGGAGGCCGAGACATCGCTCCCGAAACTATCGATCGTCAATAGCTATCAATACAAAGGAGGGAATGTATCAGTGAATATACCCTATTTTGTGAACATATGCACATCGCAAGAATCAAGCAGTACTCGTCTGATCTCATTCGAGCGGCCAAGATCTATGCAGCGACTCTCTTCTCATCACAAAGATTTTCACGAAACACCCCCGCAGCAAAGACCAAATCCTCTCACAGATCGCCTCCCCAACCTCTTTTCTCCTTCCCAAATCCACTTTGACCCCTCAGCCTCCCCATGGCGCCTTCCCCATGGCTCCTCCCGGTACTTGGCCGCCTCCCCCATGGCTCCCCCGTGCTTCTTGGCCACTCCCCATGGCTCTCCCGGTGCTTGACCGCCCTAAACCTCCGAGAAGGAGAAGGAGAAGGAGATTAAGAGATTCGAGGCCGAGTTCTCGGGTGGTCGAAGCCTGGCCTGATGCGAAGCATGATCCGGCATCCTCCTCCTGCCGCTTTCCGCCTTCCTCTCGCCTCCTGTGTTGGGTTTAATTTCATTTGGTTTTAACAAGATTTGAGAATTGATTTGAATGATCTCCTCCATTTGAAACCCTAATGACCGACGGCGACTTGTCGTTCGCGAGGCGAGTACCACCTCTCCGACCAAGACTACCCCATCAAGTACGGTTGACCGCCTCCTCGTCAGCCGACCAACGGGCGACGGAAGCCCGAGATCCTCGCCCCCACCATCGACCACTCCTACAAGCACCCCGACGTCAGAAGGTGTCCTTGTCGCCGCCACCCTGATGGACCGCCATGTGCTTCACCACAACCTCAAGAAGCGTTGAGAAGCTAATCTCCGTGATGATTTCTCATGGTGCCCACCATCGCGAGGTTGCAATCTCCAGAACTAACTACACTCTCAAGCATGGGAGCAGCTGTTTAGTCCCCAAGAACTCATCACTCCCTCCATCA
>JAYEVD010000437.1:0-81464 GCA_036346405.1 Phyllostachys edulis
AAACCAAGCGTTGATTGATGCTAAAACAAAAATTTGAAGGTTTAGGGATTTTAGAGATAGAAGATTAGCTCCAAAACTCACGAAATTTTTAAGGGAGGATCCTGAACTAGAACAGATCCTTATGTAATATTTCTAGTATTTTTCATGACTTACATTTTCCTCTAAAACTAAAAATCTTTCAAGTTTCAGCTTGCATGTAATTTTATTAATTGATGTGGGAAACTTTCAAAACATGCTTGAGTTAAATTCTCATTTCAGGTTCAGTATAATTAGGATAAGTTTGGGAGTTTTATTTATCACTCTTTTATGTCATTAGGATGATCCAGAAGCTAGGAAAAATATTTCCAGAGGAAGACCACAATATTTTCTTTAAAAGTTTTCAAAGATGATGTTTCAAGTAAATTGAAGCATTAGATCTTGGAAAATAAGATTTCCTTTGAAAGAAATTCCAGAAATTTCAAATGACAACATGATGCAAGAAACGTTTTAATTTCTTCTCATTTTTATATATTTGAAACACAAACCATGTTTTGGGATGTTACACGTGGTCTCCTTCTGTAGGAGCTTCTTGCGCAGGCGTGCATTCCAGAAGTTCTTGATATCGTTGTCGACCTCCCCGGCAACCTCGCCGTGATCTAAGACTAGCTGCAATCAATCAATGCACAAACACATGATGAATTAGAATGCAAATAATTAATGATCTACAGATAAATTAAGGTGAAAGCATAGGATGAACAAGTGATTAGCTAGTTGGTAATTTGTCGTACCTCTGCAGGTCGGAGAGGTTAGGGATGGAGCTTCAGCACCTGATGCCGACTTTCACATACTCGAGCTCAAGCACCCTCTCCTGCAAAAAATTCACACCAAATCTAAACATAATTTCAATACCACATCCACAGTATAGCAATATCTCTGAAAAACCAAACCATCGAACACAAATTCGTACCACCGAGATGCCCTTGGCGAGGAGGAACTGCTGGAGTGGCAACCGCATGAGCTCGCCGTCCACGAGGAAGTCGAAGGGCTGCGCTTTAGTAGTCCAAATCTGGTGTGAAAGCAGGTGACAATTCAGAAAATCCATGGTCGTTTCGCTCTAGCGAGTCGGGGCTAGGGTGTGAGGCGTTCACCAACAAGGAGGAGGCGGTTGACGGTCTCGAGAGGCCCATCTTTGAGAGGTCGGTAGGGGCGGTGATGGCGGTGGGGCGCTATGCGGCCAGTGGCTCGATCTGAAGCACACAAACACTGGCCTTGTTGGTGGGCGCCTCTGGTGTCCATGGCGTGTCGGCGTGCAGGGGAGGAGGTGGTCCATGTCTTTGGCGGTAGGAAGGGTCGGAGAAGGAGAGCTCAGTGCTATGGGAGCGTCTGGGAGGTGGAGATCCGGTGTTGGAAATATGCCCTAGAGGCAATCATAGAGATGATTATATTTCCTTATGTTCATAATATTGGATAAAATGTTATCTTGTTCCAAGAATAATATTATTAATATTGATTATCAAGTATGTGACTTGATCGTGAAACTCTATATTTCTGCGATAATTATTCTTATCGATCCTAGTCGGAAACATATGAGGACACATATGAATAGACTAGCATATGTATTAGTTGATGACTATGTTTCACGGGTCATGGATATGGAGATATCAAACCAATAATATGGACACATGTTAGAGAACATGATGTTGGATTAGACCCACCTTGAGACACTATTGAGATTGTTATGATTCTATGTATCATTAGTTGGTCTCAAGCAATGTTGATGTATAATCCTTAGACTGAGATCGACATGGTTTCCTACATATGTAATAGCACTCTTAGGGGTTGCCAAAGCGCTACAAATGGCTCGGGTAGTTATAAAGGTAGCTTTTGGGTATGCTATGAAACATGCAAAGGAATGTATTTGATGGGATATAGGATTTTCCCTCCTAACATAATAGGAGAGATATCTCTGGGCCCCTCATTGTGGTCGGATAAAGAAAGTGCATGGCTATGCCACTAGTAGTCGAAGTGTTCGACCACGTGAAGTAATCCGACACTCGATCGAGAAAGTATTGAGCAGTCCATGGATGACACAACATCTCACATGGAGTTCAACCGGATATCGTGAGGCAAAGGAGTATACAGTAGGTCGCTTAGTTGACGATTCTGGTGATGAGTCGTATGGAATACGAGCTGGTGGTAGATCGGTCGAATGTAGTCACAAGGTGGTCGTAACACGGTCATAAGGAATTACTGAATCGGTCGTGACCAAATCTGAACTGAGTCGTATAGAGATAGGACACAGTCGTAAGTGATAAGGACACAGTCGTAGATCATATTGCATTAAGGTTAAATGCGATATAATTTGTGTGTATTCGGGAATCGTTATGTTACGCTAGGAGCCGCTTCGACTCGTGATTGGAAAGGGTTTACGAGTCACAACCGATTACGCATGAACCTATAGGGTCACACACTTAGCGGGTTGGAACAAACTAGTGCGAATACGATTTGACAAAGCGTGTTGGATAGGATTAAATCACGAGCACTATATAAGGAGATGCATGAGGCTATTGGGAGGTGCGCGTGAATCACCATGAAACCCTAGCCGCCATCTTCACGAGAGCTCTACCATGCGACTTGGTGCTAGCACGACTACGCATGGTTGTTCTTTCTCCGGGCGTGTGGATCTAGTAGGCGCTACTACTTTCATTGCGCTTGAGGGCGATCCGCGATCTTCACAAGGCTGCGCAGATGTTCTTTGGAGGAGACGATCGACTCGTGAGGGCGCTAGGCGATCGACTCGACCACTACATCGACACGCTCTACGTTGGACTAGGCTGCTCCAACCCTTCTTCCGCTGCTCTGCGCGTCTGGTGGTAACGATATATGAACATCTACTTGCTTGGCTTCCTGGTTTGCGTGGTAGAAATTTTTGATTTGTAGCTATCGTAGCCTACCCCGTGGCCCAACACTCGGCACGGAGGAGGGGGATGGAGTGGAAAAGATGGCGGCTGAGATCAGATGGGTGGGGAGATAGAATGGAAAAGAGCGAAGCGTTCGTTATTGAGCCAGAGAGGTGGGAGGATGGTTTTGTAATTTCGCCCTATGGTAAACCACGTCAGCGTGGTAGAAAAACCGGGTGGTTTTGGCTCAGGGGGTTGGGTGACCTGGTAACGACAGTTCGAGGGTGTAAACCAAATAGTATTGGAGTTTATGGGGTTTTTGGACTCTCGCCAAAGTTCAGGGGTGTAATATGGACTTATTCCATATATATATACACACACACACACACACACACACACACAAACATGATTTCTGAAGCCGAAGTAAGGAATTCACCAGTAGGTTTCCTTGACCCACACTTGGTCTCCTGGCAAACCATCATGGAGAATGCAAAATTCGTTAAGAATTATATGACGGAGTCATTGTGCTGGCTCACCGCGACAAGGAATTCATACTTTTGTCCTACAATCAGGAGTAAGTGTTGCACTAGTGGCTATACTTTTTGATTTGTACTTTATAAGCAACACGAACTTAGGTTTAATGACCATGACAGCATGCCTCTGTAGGTTCCACTGGATTTTAATTGTAATTATGCCAAAATGAAACAAGGTAATATACCTAGATTCCCTAAAGAGGGCTATACACGACTTCACAATTGTCGACAATTAATCGATGGGTAAACACATTTTCTCCATAGATAACTCTATTGTCTGATCTTTCCTTCCTTTGCAATGGCTAAGGCTAAGTTCTTGGAATCACGAGGTCGTTCAAGACATACTTTGCAAAAGGAGGGATATGCAAGGGAGGATCTGCGACACGATCTAAAATTTGTGGTATTCGCTAGTATATATTAATCCTATATAACACTTCGTAGTAATACCTCTCGAACTAAGCAATTCAATTTTTGCGGTGCCACCGGTGACCACCACCGCAACCTCTATGGATACTATGTTTGCCACAACATGGAACTAATAAATCGGTTCTGCGATAACCAATGATCCTCGGGTTTGTCAATCTTGCAATAATTATTTCATACTTATCAATTTATATAAACATGAATTTAATCTTCCTAGCGACAGGTTGTGAACATCACTACAATTGCGTTGGAACAGGGCTAGCTCATAAATATTCGAGGACAATTTGCGTCATTCTTGAACCGTGAGGTCATAAATCCAGATGGAAGGTTCCACAATGTAGATTGAACTTGATTGGGATAAGATTGAACTTAATGGTACATGTGTGTAAATGTACATGAATAGTTTATTTTAGTTAATTGATTTGTGAATTGGATGTGCTTATTTACGAAATGAATGTGAATCGGATGTGTTTGTTTCGAAATGAATGTGAATTGGATGTATACATTTACTTGTTGTGTTTCAGCTTGTTTCAGAGGGCATGGCAGCTAGCCAATAAACAGAAATAGATTTAGCAATACAAAAGAATATCTATGATGATTCGCTTCACGAGCAGTTTTGGCAACCGTCGTGATGATCTCATGTCATTACTAACCTATAAATTGAGGACGGCTCACTGGCTATGCGTGATGGCGTTTTGAACCGTCTGTGAAGACTTTTTCTGTAGTAGTGAAGGTTGTGAGAAGACCTAGGTGGTTGTGAGTAACTTAGTGCTCGCTATCTCCAGAGTGGAGGAAGAGCAATCTCGAGTGGATTCGAGGTGTAGGTTTAATTTGTGGAGCCGGTCCAATTCGTTTGGGCTTATCTCAACATGGACCATTCTTACAATTTACATTTGTAGAATTAAATTGCTTGCTTGTCTTCTTAGGATTGCAATTCTAGTCTTAGTCTATATTTGTTGGTGCACTTAGTAAAGACTAGTTAATTTAAGTTTTAAATTGTGCAAAACCGAATTAATTTACAATTCCACATAAAACTCGGTTTTGACCATTTTTTTAAAGCCACCTATTCACCCTTATAGTCGGCCTCCTCGACCTTCTGAAGTGGAGGGAGAGGCATGAGAGAGGAGGAGAATGGGGAGAGATGTGTTAGCGTTGATGGGCAACACATGAGAAAGGAGTGGGAGGGAAGTAGTGTGGAAGTGGGAGGCAGAGAATTGTGTGAGGGGGAGGCGTCCGAAGGTAGCGTTCGTACCGGACGTCAAACTACTATCCATACGGAAGTAAGAAGGGTATTTATGGTACAGTATTTTCGCAAGAGCCAAGAGGTATACTATCATTCATGGCATGCCTACATATCGCCTAGCACGTCTGCAAATTACTATTGGATGTTTATTTGTAAATGTGCAGCATAGTGAACTAAACTAGTGGATTTGGCTCAACCAAAATAAGCAAAGTACATTTTTCTTGATTTGTTTTCTTTTTTTAGTAATTGTCGTGTAAATTTCTAGCCACTGGTCAAACCTGAACGTTGACATCGAATATCGTACGATTATGAACGTGCCGATGGTTTTGTGCGACGGTGGTGGCTCATAGCGGCCAATGAGTTAGCGGTACATGGTTAGTTCGCAACGTAGAGACGAGGGCAAGGTTTCAAGCGGCTGTGGCCCACGAATGGGCATCCGCGCGACCGCGCGAAATGGAGCTCGCGTACAGCCTTGCAACGACGCCAATGTGGTGAACGGATGTCGCGGTCGGCCCAAAATGCAACAATGCTGCAAGCCAACATACGCTCGGTGGCTCTCTCTTCCGTCGAGTACGTCTGTTTGGGTTCGATTCTTAGGATCGAACTCACGTGCCTCATTTTCTGAGCGGATTTAGGTTTAGTACATACGTGAGTGTGTTTAATGATCAAAATGTGTGTTCACACTCTGTAGAATTTAATACTCGCTCTAGATTAAACGTATATTAAGGACACACCTACTTGTGTGGGCGTGTGGGCTGCGATGATGGTCCTCCTCGACCCCTCGAACAAGCCCACCTCGCAGCGCCGCATCTCGGAGGGCGACACCGTCGTGGTGTACGAGCGGCACGACGCGATGCGCGCCGTCACCGTCCGCGCCGACGGCGTGCTCCAGAACCGATTCGGCGTCTTCCGCCACGCCGACTGGCTCGACCGCCCCTTCGGATCCAAGGTCTACAGCACCGGTGGCGGTGGCGGCGGAGGGAAGGGCGGCGGCGGCAAGACCGGCGGCGGGTTCTTACACCTCCTCGCGCCGACCCCGGAGCTCTGGACGCTCGTGCTCAGCCACCGGACGCAGATCCTCTACATCGCCGACATCAGCCTTGTGGTGACCTACCTCGAGCTCGTCCCCGGGTGCGTCGTGCTCGAGTCCGGCACGGGCAGCGGGTCGCTCACCACGTCGCTGGCTCGCGCCGTCGCGCCGCACGGGCGTGTCTGTACGTTCGATTTCCACGAGCAGAGGGCGGCCTCCGCAAGGTAAGAGAGCAGCTCGGAACTAATTAACATGTGAGAAGTGATTGTCTGATTGTTTCACAAATCACAACTTAGCTTGTTGATGATCTGAGATTTGATTTAGGTTGTTCTATGAAAAATAATATGAATACTTCTTGGAATTGATTTTGATGTGCACAGAATGGTGATAAGCTGATAATGCGCAAGAAAGATGATCCTTGGTTGTTTCCCTGCATGAGTTGTCTGAATGTTGTAAACACTATGAACAACAATTAGTTTGTAATTGTGTAAGTTGGCTGCGAGATCATTTTCTGTTCTGGTGATAATGCACAACAAAAATAATCGAAGTGCTATGTTATGTTATTCCGTAAAGCAGCTTAGCCTAAAATAGGATATGGGAGATTTCTCAACCTTTTGATAGTACCATGTGGCAAATAATGTTAAGGCGCAAAGCATATGATTTATGAATCACCCTTTTCTAGCAGCACTTTGAGAATAATAATGCCAATGTCTAGTGCAAAGCATACAACAAAGCAAAAGTGAGTTTAGCAATAGTACAACAGCATTTTTTGGCTACTAATTGTCTTTAGAAAAACAGATATTATATGGTATTCAATATAATACAATATTTTCAGGGAATGCGATCGGTGAATACTTTTTTTACAGTATGTGGTTTAAAGGATATATGCTTTTGTGCTATTATGATTTGGGTTCCTTTGGTAAATAGGGAAGATTTTGAGAGAAATGAGCTAAGCAGCCTAATCACAGTCGCTGTTCGGGACATACAAGGAGAAGGATTCCCTGAGGAGTACCATGGTGCTGCTGATGCTGTGTTTCTGGACTTGCCCCAGCCTTGGCTGGCAATACCTTCTGCTGGGGCAATGCTAAAGCAAGATGGTGTTTTATGCTCCTTTTCACCTTGCATTGAGCAAGTACAGCGTGCTTGCGAAGCTATGAGATCATGTTTCACAGGTTAGGTACATTCTGTGAACTTGTTACGCCTTTAGAAATTGATTATGTTGTGATGAGTTTCACATGATTCATGCAGTCAAATAATCCCCTTCTAATCCACATATTAATTACAATATCAACTTTCCAAGCTGGGGAAGTTGCTATTGAATGGAATGAGGGCTATACTTTCCCAGCTGATTATTTCCTCCATAATGCATCTCAAGGACTGGCAACTGGAGCTGTAATTTTCACAATTACTATTAAGAAAAAAATTATTTTATGCTTGGTAGATTATAGATCTTCCAATTCACCTTCTACTTAAATCTGATTTTGTTTGACTGCCAGGTGCTAACTGCTAAGAATAATAAAGAAAAACATCTTTAGAAACAAGTTTACATATTTTAATGGAGTTTTTAGCAAAACTGATTTTGGTTTGTTGCTTGTTAGGACAGCTTATATTAAATATGTTATTTATCACAAACTGGGCCTCGCATTTCTTGTTTGAGTAAGGCGGCTATAAGCAGGTTTTGCTAAATATGTAATGAAGAGTTCTTCCGTGCAAAGCAGAAACTTGCTTGGATCTTGAGTTTTCAAATAGCACATTGCAACCACCTAACAGTTTTTTTTAAATCTTAAAACCCAATTTAACAAAATAACACTACAACAGTTTTTAAAGCTTAAAAAACGAGTTGTATGTCTTGTTATACCTGTCTTCAACAAAACTCAGGCAAGAAAATCCTAGACCCAGTTTGTGCCAGACAAAGTAAGGTTTTTTTTTTTTTAAAAAAAAATCCCGCATTCCAAACGAGGCTTAACCTTTTCTTTTTAAATCCCAAACGGGGCCTAACTTAGGTTGTATCTACTTGACTTTAGCATCTTTTTGTTCTCATTTCTTTTTATGTTCATGTAATATCTCTTCCCTAGGCACACACTGGCAGCTTCCCATCTTCTCCCACACCATTGTAACCTCATTCAGACTTCTGGTTTGTTTATGTGACTTTGCATAATTTCCTATACGGAGTTACAGATACAGATGTTAACATGCTGTAGTAAAGCTCAACCTTTTAACATGCGGACATTATATCCTGAAATTTCCAATCCATTTTTGCTTCAAGGTAAATAAGCTAGAGTTGGTTTTGTAACTCTCCGCCTAACACAGAGCCCGAATGTCACCAACATATGCTAATTATCAATTTAAACATTAGTTTACAATAAATTCCAGCAAGCATACTAAGATTAAAACTCGTCCATTGGTCACAAGATGAACGTTTAAAGTAACCCTAAGCAACTAATGAATTTACCATCTAATCTCAAGCATTATTCTAAGCAATAAATAAGTCCATGAATAACGTTCTATAGGAAATAACTAATGTCTCTAGATTTATAAGGAATCACTCTAACAACATATTGAATGTGTAGTTGTTTCGTATGTGGCGCTTGTGATCTATTCTCTCCTATATATGTCGTCATTAACGGCCACCTAAAATCAGCAACAAAGCAAGAGTTAGTCCAAGACTCAACAAATACATAATAAAACCATAAACAACGGTTTATCAACCATAATTAAGGTTATCATCATCATCTATCTATTTAATGTCATTCTCATACTTAAATAAACAAGTCATATTCTATATAGGTAAATTTATACAATTTAACAATTTACTCATATATCTTGAATGCACTATCATGCTTATGATCATATCGTCTCAACGGTAATCTGGGTATAGCGAGTATTAACTTTGTCGATGAATCGCTCTATCCTTTACTCTGTGAGGTCCCCTGAAGTAGGATTTTATTTAGAACAGTTGGGACTAGTCATGTATCTTTCTCACCGACCTCATGGAATAGTTACATGATTTTCTTACCAACTTGGCTCATGCAACTCTGTCATGATGAATGTAAATGATGCAATATTTTAATTATTCATCAACATAATTCATCTTATTAACTCAATATCTCATTCTCATCAACTGAATATCATAATCTTATTCACCCAATGTCATCAATATCATGTATAAGAATAAGCTTAACGAAAGCATAATAAATAGCATGACAAGTAATATCAATGACAATGACGAATAACCCGTTGTTCACCACTCTACCATGTAATTGCCTTTTTATTTCTTCGGAGCCGGATAGCGAGGCGGCGGTAGGGCATTAGAGGCCACACTTTCTGAAAAAAAAATTCAAAACAATCTCAAGATCACATTATCGTAACATCAAAACATTACACTAATCGCCCTCGCATATCTACGTCAAGATGATGCAATTAACCCAATTCTACCAGTCGAACTACCCACTGTCTCAGTAGTAAAAATGCTCTATCTTATTCACCCAAACTCCAAATCTAGCAAACAAATACTTTCTAGAATCCTCACGCAATTTTCTACAACTTTCTAGTTACGACGAACTTCTAATTCTATCGTTTTCTTCTCCTGTTTCTTTCCCCGAAGACTGTTCCAAAATTTGTCCGGACAGGCCGCTTCACAATTTCATATATTTAATTTTAAAACTTGAAAAGATATGAACGATACTAGTTCTAGAAACTACTCAAAATTTCCTAACTAATTCAAGTTATCACTAAATTTTAATTCTTTCATTTACTAGTTCATTTACTAGGTGAAAACAGCTCATCTACACGATCTCTATCAACGACGTCCGAATTCTGGATAGCGACCTTTCCGAGGCCGTGACTTTTCGCTCGCTACTCCGAATCTAATGAGCTATACCTTCCTATAAAGCTAAGGAAATTATTTACATCTTTTCTAATTGGACGAAACCCTGAATCTGAGCCTAAATATCTCGAATTTCTCTTGCAAGGTTTTGCGTTGAAACTCGATGAACCAAGGCATGCTGAAAACCAATCTTCCCTAGGTCAAAACGATCTACGAAATGTACAGCGACTAATCAAGGTAATTCTATGGATTAACAGGGTTACCCTTGTAGAACACGAAGGATTACGGAAACCGTGAAAACCCTCTCTTTTCCTCTTCTTTCTCTTCCTCCTTTCCCTCCCACCTTCTTTTTCTGCTGGCCGATCCTTGATGGTTTCCTTCTCCTGTCCAGCAGCCATGGCGGTAAGAAGACAGCAGGGCGCCGGCTCCAAGACGCGTAGAGGGTGGCCGGGGGAGATGGGGCGCAGGGGGAAGGAGGCAACAACAGGATGGCAGGAGGTGCAGAGCCCTCCCCCCCCCCCCAAGTCTCTCTTATGGTTGGCTCGGGGGCCGAAAAGCCGTGGGTCGAAGGTCCAAGTTTCCCCCAAATTTCTGAATTTCCCTTTTCAATTCACTTAATTCCCTCTCTATTTCAATTGAGCTTTCTAATGTAAATCGGGATATTACAAGCCAGTTAGGGCCAAAATAATGCAATTACAAAACTTGCTAAAAATACAATTATACCAAAAATTTAAATGGTGACCTCTAAATAGGTAACGCCAGTAAGCATATTCCAGAGTTACCCTGCTAAAAGAAGAGTTTACCAAAAGTTTATTTTCATACTATTGTGTTCCTGTGCAGATATTAGAACTTTTGAAATTCTTCTTCGCACCTATGAAGTACGTGAAGGTGCTTTGAAGAATGCCACTGCCAACGAAGAGGCTAATGTGGGGCCCCTTCCTCTGAAAAGAAGAAAAATTCTGCCACGTGGAGAAATCGTAGACAGTACACAGAGTAGTTCTGTTATGGTTAGGCCTTGCAGCACTGGTAGAGGACACACTGGCTACTTGACATTTGCAAGGGTTCGTGTGAGCCAAACTGAACCTCCAGAGAGGTGAGTAGAAAACATGACAAATGGATTGGAAATTCTGCTCCGTTTCTAATATCAGTCAAATGCACACTAGTGCAAAGTTATTGCCCACCTATAGTAAACTTTATAATGTTTTTTTTTTCTCAATCTTATACTGAGTTGTAAACCATTTGCGCTTGCAGTACAACTTGATAAGGTTCAACATCAAAGGATATCATGATATGGTTCAATATCAAACGAAGTGTAGTAAGCAATCCAGGTTCAGATGTGATCCAGCCAAGATGAATTCTTGAATGGGGAGATGCTCATTCTTCTTTTAAGAAACTGTCACGAATGATATGCTGCGATTTCTGGTAGTGGCTTGGGATCTCCTCCACTGAACTGCATTTGCCCTCTACGGCTCTACATCACACCACGCTCGCCTTGCTGCTGTTGTGGTAGTGTATGGTAACTATTATACCAATCGTTTACCTTTTTTGGGGTGGAGGGTTTTGAATCCTAACACATCTGTTGCTCATCTGCAAGAAAGTTCTGATGAGCATAGCAAGTGTTGTTTTATATTTGTATTTTCGAGAAGTTTGCTCAGTGCAACAGAATTGTAGAATCCCCCTTTTTTTTCACTAGTCTGCCAAGGGTTTAAAGGTTGCCATTATTTATGAGGCTCTACACCAAGTCAGCCCCCCTGTCACGGGTGGGGTACTGTTCACGCGTGTGAACAGTACACACAGTGTTGTAGCGTTGTGCACTGTTTATGTCGGGCCTAGGATGCATTAGTGGTTGGAAATGGAGATTAGAATAGTTAGTTTCCTTGTTAGTTAAGTTTACTTCCTTAGAGATTTATTCTATCTAATAGAGATAAGTTTTCGTAGAAATCGAGATTGTTTCTTAGGGGTCAAGTCAGATTGTCTCTATAAAAGGGATATTATGTATCCATTATTAATCAAGCAAGAAAGATGAATTAATCTAGTCTCCCTCCTAAAGTTCTGTCATTCCAGTCTATAGTCTAATCTCTCATTCCAACAAGCCGACGTCGTCTGGCCTTCTTCCTGGCGGTGTTTACCCCATAATGATCTAAGATCATTACATTTGGTATCAAAGCAGTCGATTTATTCCCACGACTTCTGCTACTATAGTTATGGCAACATATCATACTATCAGATCTGTCGTCAACTCATTGGTCATGATAAAGGCTAACGTAAACAAGATGACCATGAGTAACAACGACAACGATAAGAAGATGGCGGCCATCTTCCTCGACATGCATACTACTTTAGAGAAGATGATCGTGGATCAGAAGAAGGCGCAACAAGAGGCGGTGGTGTTTTCAGCAACTATAGTGACGTTGTTGGAACTTGCTACGCTGCTACCGTATCCTGTCTTGGCGTCATTGAAGCTGTCATGTCTCTTTGAAATGCGTCGTGGCTGGCTGCCGCTTGCCATGCTCGCCGCGACAGCAGATGAGTTCTTTGCAACCACATGTGGAGGCAATGTTCTCCAAGGACTCATGTAGCCATCGCAACCGCTCATCAACATGGGGTCTCCTAGGCTTCAACCATGGCCGCCACCACAGTTCAAGGACGAGCTGTCGCGAAAGGAGGGAAGTAGTGTCACGAGTGAGTCTCGTTCGCAGTGTGAGCGATGCACGCCTGATCTTTAGAAGCGTCGTGCATTGTTCATGTCGGGCCCACAGATGCATTAGTGGTTGGAAATAGAGATAAGAATAGTTAGTTTCCTTGCTAGTTGGGTTTACTTCCTTAGAGATGTATTCTATTCAATAGAGATTGTTTCTTAAGGGTCAAGTCAGGTTGTCTCTATAAAAGGTATATCATGTATCCATTATCAATCAAAACCATATATTTGTGTCCGCAAATGAATTCAGCTCGCACTCTCTGGCCTCTAAGTGGCAAGCAGCGAGGCGCTGGCATGACTCTGAAAAGCGCGCGGTCGATGGACACGACGCTACGATGCAATGGCAAGCAGGCGTGAGGTGGCGAGGCGAGTGTCTTGTGGCCACTGCCTGGCAGACGAGACAGTGACACGAGCAAGTGGGTGGCGGCGTGACAAATAGGGAGGAAGGGAATGGACGGCACCAAGGGAGCAACACGGTGGCCGAGGGAGAGCGTGGTGGCGGGAAGAGAGCAGCATATCCAGCTCACCGTCATCGTCCTCCCTCCAGATCTAGGTGTGTTCTGCGCACTCCACTTCTCCCTGGCTCTGCTCAGCTCCAGCTCCGGTTCTTTCTAGAGTCTAGCCTCTTCCTCTGCTTTTTTTGTTCTTTCCGATGGATGTTGTACAAAAATACAATATTTGCTTTGGGCAATGAATAGATAATCGGGCCCTTGTTACATATGTTTACATGCTAATTTTTGCTCTATGGAATGAACATTCTTAGATAGGGTTCTCTTGATGGGAAAAAAAAACAAAAAAGAGCAAGGTATGCATTTGTCAACAAAAAAATTGAAAAAGAAGAAAGGGAGTTCTACCGATACTATTAGATGAAGAAAATAAGTTTTAGAAGTCTAATTGCTATAACTTTGGAGCAGAAAAAAAGTGATAAAACAACAAAGACTAAGACTAAGCACACATTTTTTTTTATATAAAAAAGAAGACATGGCATCTACCTATCACTATTAGAGAAAAAAAATGTGATTTAGCGGTATAGTTGGTACAACCTAGAACAGAAAAATAGAGAAAACAACAACAGTCAAGCACTAAGCACAAGTCTTGGGCCTTATTTGCAACAACATAACTCAGCAAAATAAAAAGCTTGGAACAAAAATAGCTCTATTTCTAGTTTCTACCCTCTCAACTATCGTTGATATCTATAATTTGCTGTTTAATTCATGCCATTATGCTTGTCTTATGTCGCCCAATTTCTCATATGAAATTATTAATTTCTATATTTTTTGTATTTTATTATATATATGTGTATCGTCGTATTAGTTTTTGGGGAAAATGACATTTCACGGTATCGGTATTAGTATTAGCATATCTGACAACCTAGCTTCAAAGTTCGAACACCTATTCTAAAAATTTTGGATCTGCCAGTGGGGCAAGCAAGAATCAGCATCGAGCTTTGGCCTTTGAGTGAGTAGAGCACATGCATGTAGAGACAGGCACGCACAGCACAGACGCAACAGGAGCCGGGCACCCAGCGAAATTTGAAGGAAGACGTCATCGTGAACAATTGTCCGATCCAATGCATCTACCCCGTTTTATCCCCCCCCAGGTACGGTTTTCATCTCAAGATTATGTGCATGCTAGCTAGCCGGCTGCATATGGCCAAACAATCTGTCACCGATATCGTCCTCCAACGGGTGCGCTTGTAACGCCATTGGTGATGAGGCCAAGCCACAATGATTTTTCCTTTTCCGAGAACACGCAAAGGATTTGTCGTGTATCCAAAGGAGCTGGGCGTCAGAGATTAAAAAAAAGGGCATTAGAGAAACAAACTGCTTGGTAGGCCAAGTTACACACACAAGGGAAGAGCATTGACAGCTTAAAAAAAAGAAAGAAAGAAAGAAAGAAAGAAAGATGGTTTACACAACATTACTTGACTCCAGAAATCATACTGCGAGCAGGGAAAAATCAAGAAACAATTCACAAGCAAACCCTCACGCAAACAGCGATCAATCGAATGCCGGCCGGCATGCACTTGATCTCACTTTATTTCTCATCGAATCGCAAGCGGACGAGACGACCTGCATCTCTACATATTTGCCTCCCATTTTATTTATTTTCTCATGTGGCCGATCGACGGACGGCTCTCGCACGCACCGACGCACGTACGGAGCTAGGGACCGTGCCGCCACGCCTTGAACGAGACGTACGTCTGCAGGACGGTGGAGGCGAAGGCCAAGGCTGCGACGAGCAGCGCGACGGTGCTCCACGGGGGAGCTGAAGTACCTGTCCCTTAGCGTGGTCAGCGAGGTGTACATCCACCGTTGACCTTGCAGTACATGTGTTAGACTATATGGCTAGGTTAGTATATTTGAGTTGATGAATAATTGATAATGTTGGGTATTGATGTTATTTGAGGTGTGTGGCGTATGTGTGGACTTCGTCGGTCAAGTTAGAAAGAACTTGTGCGAAGAAATATGTTGTTTTGGTCTTTGCATGTGCTGGGATAACTCGAAGGTAATCGTGGTCTCTGACGGTGACCGGAGATGGTTTGAATGCAAGTCATGGTCGAGAGGTCAAGGATCTTTGGAGGAGACGGTCAAACTCGAGTTAGGACGCGTGGAGATTAAATATGGATGATACGTGTTAGAGCTACAGAGGTACAATCCGAAGGTTTCGATATATGATAATTTTGGGTGTCTAAAATTAGAAGGCTGAAGAATTCGCGGCGTGAGGAGTTGAATGGCTCACGGTGCAGCATATGTGCAGCACATGGGCTGAATATGATTATGTGATTAGGTGGAAAGAGTTTGGGTGCTGTACGCTGAGTATTTAGGCCAACGTGGTTGGCATTAGAGCTGGTGCTTTTTGACGTGTGAGAAAAAGACTCTCTGCTTTAAGTACTGGCCGCGGCAGGTGTGCTGGTGGGGTGGCTGTACTAGAGAAAAACTGATTGCCGTGAGGGCTTGGCGACTGCGGCGGTTGTGCATGACTAGAGGTATGCTTTTGCTATAGATGTGATGATATGCTCCTGGAGGCTTTGGATTTCGTGCGTGGCTGTGATTTTAGTTGATGCATGAAATAGTATGTGAGATTCTTGTGTAGGTGGTGACGACTTGGTGGCTGCATATGTGATTGTGACGTGCATGCAGTTTTGGCCGTAATTGTGATCTCGAAAGAAAACAATCGTTTGGTTGGTTTTCCAGAAGAGAGAAGAACGACCAAAAGCAACGTCCTCAATTTTTTAATATGCTACAGTATTACGAGCTGTAGTGCATCATATCATGCTGTTTGCTGCAGTGCACGTCGAGTTGCTACAGTACCAGAAAGACTATATTTTCTTTTTTTGTTGTCTTTTGTTTGTGTGTTCGTGCTGTGTTAACAGGTTCAACAATCAGACGACCGTAGATTTAAAAAAAAGTTTTTGCTAGGGATTTTAATTATTCACCTCCTCTCTGATTGACATTAACGATCCTACACCATACGGTTCTTGGCGCGCTCCATGAGGTCGTACATTATGCTGCCGAGGTAGTTCCCGTCCAGTTTCTTCCCCTGGCAGATCTTGCTGAGGTAGGTTACGACCTGACCAAATTGATGTTAATTGAAAGAAGAAAAAAACAGTGCTGCACATCAATTCGCACACCAGCACCGATCAATGGGGGCGCACGTACCTCCTGTTGGTTTCGAAGGTTGGTCTTGAGGATGCCCTTGGCCTTCGGAAGCGCGACGTCGCTGGGGCTCGCGATGAGCTTGCCCAAGAAGAAAGAATAGGTGCAGCAGTCGTTGGGCAGAGGGAGTTTTTTTACCGGCAGATTTTTGGTCGGAAATCGGGAAAATCGGATTTACTGGTAGAAATACAAACCGATCCCGAAATTAGCGGTTTGGATAAATTTTGTTTCTATTGGTCCCGAAATACAAACATGATTTACCGGTAGAAATACAAACCGGTTTTTTCTTGGCTGGCTGTGTAGTTTCATCTTTCTTTATGTGTGTTTCTATCAATATAGACTGTTACAATTTTTCTTTCTATTCGTAGTACTTCAATTCAGCCAATTATTACAATATTTAGTTGATGATCTTTTTGTTCGGTTTGAAAAAATATTGAGTAATTTGTACGGTGTTGATGTTATTCCTACTGATGAAGATAATGCAACTAAAATTTTGAGATCTTTAGGTTCTGAGTGGTTGATAGTTGTCACAACTATTATTCAAACTATTAATCTAGATACTTTGACCATAGATGATCTTTTCTCTAGATTGAAAACCTATGAGATGGAAGTTTTGCCATCTAAGATTGATAAATCTTCATCTTTAGTACTTGTGACTAACCCGTGCGATTTGCTTCGTCGAGTTCTTTTTTTGTGCCTTTGTTTTCTTTTGAGAGAGCAGTTTGAACAGCTCACGAAAAGGATTTAGTGTTGATCTCCTCACGGGCATACAAGGCGCTCAACAAGATGAGGATGAGAAAGCGAGGTGGCGTGCCAAGTTCGATCATGTGCTATGAGTGTGACGAGTTAGGTCACATTAAGGTGGAGTGTCCCAAGCTCAAGGGAAAGGTGATTAAGAAAGACAAGAATTACCATCGTCGGCCATTAAAGAACAACAACACCAAGGGTGACAATTTCCGTCGGAAATTAGCTGAAAAGTTTCTTGTGGCTATCGAGCATCTTGATCTGAGTGATGTGGAATATGAGAGTTGCGACGATGATGTCCATGATAATGATCATGCTAAAGGTAAGAAGAAGAACAACGACGACTTCACGGGCATGTCCTTCATGGCAAGAAACGACAACGACGACGACGATGACAGTGATCCCGATGAGGTAAGACCATCATATGATGAGCTTGAAGATGGTTTGATTAAATTTGCTATTGAATTGAAAAAGAAAAAAAATAAAGCGAAAGAAAATAATTGTCTCATTGAAAGCTTAACTTCTGAAATTGATAGACTTAGAGCTTCTATTCCTGATGATGAATGTTGTGAGTCTTGTCAAGTTTTGCACTCTGAGTTGGAGACTGCTAGAACAATTAATACATCAACATTGGTTCAACTTAGCGATGTAACTGCTAAACTTGATAAACTAAGATCGGCACATGATTCTTGCGATGAAAAGTTAAAACTTGCAAATGATGAAATTGAAAAGCTCAAGTTTAGTTCTCCTACATGTTTAGAGTCAAGTATTTCAAATGTTCAATCTAAAACTTGCTCTAATTGTGAATTGTTAGAAGCTAGACTTAGTTCTTCTTAGGAATCTATTAAACAAATGCTTTATCATGAGACACTTTCTTGCACTAATTGTCCTAAGCTTAGCACAGAGATGGAATCTTTGAATAGACAACTTAATGATTTTGCTGAAAAAGATAGATTGATTCAGTCTAGTGCTTCTAAGAACCTTGTGAATGAACCAGTTAAATGCACAACTTGTCCCATTTTAGTTAAAGAAAATGAGTACCTTAAGAACACCTTAGACAGATTTTCTTTTAGCAAAAAATTTTTGAATATGATTCTAGACAAGTCAAAACTGAGTGTCAAAAATACTGGTCTAGGATTTAATACTGCTAATTATGCCAAGAATAATCCACCTAAGATATTTAAGGTTATTGGAAGTGGGCTAATTGAAACAAAAGGTGTCGACGATCGAATCGCCGATCTTACGAAAATAAGCGAGGAAAATGGCGTGGAATATCACGGAATGGAATGGGGTCGCTCTTTATTGATATGAGCTGGATTTACAAGATGTGGCTAAGTACTACCTGAATTACCTTGAATGGAGGAATGTAGCAAGACAATCGGACTTAGAATATGAGTCTAAAAGTGATTATCTAACTTCTAATTCCACCGCTTGAAGCTTACGTGCATATCTTTGCCTTGACCTTGTTTTTGTGTAGCCTATCGTCTCCTTCTTGTCTCTGTTTTTCTTCTTTAGTCTTACGTGCTTCACCTTTAAATAACTTCGAAGAGGTGGCGATTACTCTGGAGAAGGCGTCCTGGTGAAGCGTTACGTTGGTCGGAGCGGTGAAGCGATTAACAATTTGCTAACTTCCTTGCGGTTGCTTGTGAAAAGCTTAGTAGGGTGGTTAATAGTCAATGTCTCGGGGTTGTACCATCGCATGGTTTGGAGCATTATAACACGTGTTCCATTCATCATACGATAAAAATACCGATTCGATAATTTCTGGCGGTTATACGGTGAGGATTAGGCACAAAGCCTCATCAGGCAGGTACCCGATAAGTAACCTCTGAATACTAACGACGAGGTCGTTAGTCTTAGGAATTCGACCATGAAACGTATGGTCTTTTATTATGCATTTAAAATAATACATAGAGGTTTTAATCCTCGTCGGCTAGCCCCGAACTTTAAATGGGCGGTGCGTGCATATACCTTTTTCCGATGAAATCGTATCAGGCGAACCCCATTTAATGTAAGTGGTATCTGAAGTGGTCTGTGTTCACTTTAAAGTTGAGAACTTGCCTTGGGAAGCGAAGAGTTCCTCTGTCGTTTGAACAAAAAAGCTTTTTGTCGGTTGGACTTTGTGGGAATCCTTGAAAATGTCGGAAGTTTATAAAATCTTCTCTCATTGGGCTCTTAGAATTTTTATGCTTCCAAAATCCTTCGATCCTTTAGCTTCTCGCCAAGAAATCCTCGAGCCTTTTCTGTTCTTCCGACCACAAAGTCTTCAACTTCCACTACTCATCCTTGAGGATTTTCGCCATGTCGACAAATTCTGAAGTGGTTGCCTTGAATTGGGCAAGAAAAAGCTTGAGGCTTTGGCGAAGATGGGAATGCTCGAGATAGAAATCGATTAATTGGAGACCCCGTGGAGAGCATTTTCCGAGCCGTGAAGATGAGGAAATCCTGTTTTTCTCGCCTACATCGAATGTGAAATTTGAGATTACATACACAAATTCCTCCTCGCGTTCTTGAACATTACGGGTGGAATTAGTGAATTTGGCCCTAAATTCGATTGCAAATATCGATATTTTCGCATATTTGTGCGAGGCATACACAGGAATACAACCGAACTTGAAGCTCTTTAGTTATTTCTACCGCATGGTGATGGGAAAATCTGCGGCAAAATCTAAAAGCGACTCTGGGGAATGCACATTGCGTCTTCATGACGGGAAGGCCGATGAGTACATCCTCATGTCTGTGAAATCTTCGTGGTCGTCATGGAAAAATCTTGGTTTTACATGGCGATTCTGAAGACGATGGCCTCTACTTGCGGAACTAGAGCAAGTGAAAACCCCAAATGGAAGGAGGCAAGTAAAGAAGGCGAGGATAGTCAAAAGATGGGCGGATGCCATCTATGACTTGCGAGTCGGGGGGCGACTTCGTGGCATGTGGTGAAGGATTTCACCTTTTCGAGATTAGCCCATTGAAGCTCGGACTCATTCCTGCTCTGGTGCCTTGATCGTGATGAAGCTACCTCGGAAGGTGGTAAGTCTTTGAGATAAATTCGATCGGTATTTTGATTTGATTAATGTATTACCTTAAAATCTGTCTATTCTTCCTTACATTAAAGCTCTTTCCTGGGGAAATTAGAGAACGAGTCGAGGATGATGCATGCTTGGGAGAACGGAGAAAAATTTGAATGCCCCAAGATCTTAGCCGTAACTCCTATTGAAGGGAGACTGGCAAGGCTTAAGGTAATTTAATCAAAAATTCCTTTTACCATGTGTATACATATATTCCGACCAGATTTCCAATCGTGCTCTACTTTTGCAGTCGGTCGGATTGCGAATCATACAATCTGGTGAGGATCAACGCCCCACCTTAGTTCCGCCAAAGTCGTGCACGAGGCACTCGAAGGAGATGAATCCCTCGAGGTAATAGAACATTTCGGAATCATATATGTACGAATTTTTTAGATAAAAGGATTTCTTCACCCAATCAAATTTGTTCTTTGATTTAGGTGGATAAGCTTCGAGGCCCGAGAATGTAGCATGAGGTTGAGACTCGAGTGGTCGTGCAGGACCTTACGGTTATTCTTGAAACAAGCGATCGGAGATTGATGAAACCACTCCCTCAGGCCGGATAGTCGGGAATGCGGTCCTTGATGAGCTGAGTCGAGGACATAGCTTCCGACATCTTGTTGGAGGATGTGAGGTTCAACAAACCTTCTTTGGTCGAGAACCGGCAAAATTGGAGGAGAAGAAAAGGAAGGCTAAGCGGCACAGATTTCTCTCTTCTTGGCGTTTGAGTCAAATCCAGGAGATTAACAAGGTATGTACAAATGAAAGTGGTCGTATAAGTATGTACCTCTAATAATTCCTTGATGATTTGATACTTTGAACTTCCCATCTTGGTTTGCATAGGTCTTACGGTGTTCGGTCGTTTCGACGGAGTTCTTCTGAGGACTCGCACTGTGGAAGTTCAGGCAGAGCACTTCTCGGGACAAAGTTCTGAGAAATAGTGGTCGAAGAAGCCCCGGCGGTGACAAGAACAGCGGTTGAGTTGGATCCTTTGGTGATTGAAACCCCTACGTGGAGGTAGATGCCTCGAGAGGTCTCAGCGGGTTCGATCCTTTGTTGATAACCCTTCTCAACCTAACAAGTTCCTTTTAGTCCCCGATTTATCGAGGATAAGGAGCTTGATGAGGCGTGGCGAAAGTATCGGATACTCAACTCAAGATGCACTCGATTTGATTTTCTTTGGTTATAATGACCGAACAATTCGAGATAAGTATTCTCGACCCGCTTCATAGCTCTTCTTTAAAAAGTTTATAAGAAACTTAAGAAAGAAACGCTATTTGTGTAGCATTTGGTGAGAACTTTCTTTGTGATCGGAGGATGACCCGTGAGTTAAGGACTTGGAGCAAAAGCACTCCGAGTTGGAAAGTAAGAACTTTTCCTTTTGAACTTTTGTTTCTTCTTCAATACTTTGCTCCTCTACAATTATTCTCCTTATCGTATTCGATAGATCTGGAGAAAATAAAAAGAGGAGGTTGTGGTGAAAGCCAAGACAGCTCTTCTTGAAGAAGAAATAAAAGCTAAAGACCGATCATTTCTTTGAAGCAAGTTCACTAAAGACCAGGTTGATCGATGAAACAACGACCAAATATGAAACACTTAGCAAAACAAATGAAGGTAATATGTCGTAAGCTTGATTTTTCCTTCACTTATGCTTGTGTTCATTAAGCGATTTGTTTTTGCGAGCAAGCGCAAATCTTTGAGCAGAGTAAAAACTACGAAATTTGAGCGGGATAAGGAGGCGGCTCTTGCTCAAAATATTGATGAAAAGATTCATGCTTTGAACAAGATGATCTTTGATATGGGATCGAGGATCAAGCTTGCCTTCCTTAGGAGATCCAATAGAAAATGAACTATTTGGGTCAACTTCTAGAGGACCTTAAAGTTACTGCTCAAAACTACTCGGACGAATTATGCGGGCCCTAAAAGCAGGCGTTGCAAGTGGAGTTAGTTTTGCTTTGGCAAAAGCTGAAAGCTTCCGACCCTCCATAGATCTCCAAGCTGTTAAAGATGACTTCAAGCGCCCACTGAGGAGGCGACCAAGTTCATGGAAGAACTCGGGCCACTCGGAGATATAGTTGTAGAGGAGATGGAGGTCGAATCTCCGACAAAGCAGTAGTTAAATTTGGGAATATTTCTTAGAGTAGGTTCTGCAAGTGTAAAAATATTTGAATATCTATGAAAACTTACCTTTTATGTCATTGACAAAGCTTTTGTTTATCTGTTTGACTTTTTTTAAAATTCTCGTATATTTCCTAGCCCAGGCGCTTTATAGTAGAAGAGCGTTCTTGTACAAGCGGTGAGCCAAGAAAGAGAATAAAAAGAGGTCATAACCATGTATGTGAGTTTTTGAAGGTATGTTTGGACATGTAAGACAAAAGCGATCGTTGCGATTACTAGGAAATCAAATGTGGTCGGGACAGTATGATTTCGACTAGTTATAGATCTTTGTTTGTCATAATGGAAATACCAATCAAAAACACTATATATGGTCGGAAAAAAGACTTTGTCAAACTTGACATAAGAAGAAATGCAAATATGTATGCAACAAATTATAAGTGAACTTTGTTTATATCTATTGTCCCATAATCTGGTGGAACTAATGCTAAGACACGAAGGCATCGACACATTTCTTGAAAGCGTGTTCAAATTACGTATCCATTGGTAGCGAGGATCGTAAGAAAAGAACCGTCGCTAGGAAGCTCCTTCGATTAGGCGGGACCACGTGCGAAAAAGGAGACTTGACTAGGAGGCTTTCGTGTCGACCGATGGCAGGACAAGAATAGACCGAATCTTAAAATAATGAAGCATAATCTTCAAAATCGTAAGCATATCATTCATGAGATAGTTAGTTGTGTGGTGCTCACGATTACTCATTTTCTTTGAAAAAAAAGTGTAGTCAGCGTGGGAATCATTTGAAGAAAAATGCTCACGACTAGGACCATAGAGTATCGAGATCCTTAAAAGGATATCGGAGAAAAATGTCTTCTCAGACCGGACTAACAATAATAAGCGACGAATGTAGGTGTATATATATAAGCAAGGTTGCACTTCTTAATTAATTAATGAATTTAATGAAATTGAAATTGAAAGAAATGAAAGAATGAAAATTAAACATAGAACTTACGCAATTGATCGATGTTCCAAGAATTTGACAAAATTTAAGCTGGATGGCGTGCTTGATGTGTTGCGTGTAGAGGGATATCAAGACCACTCCGACCCCGATCCTTGTAACATCAAGGCAAATGCGAAATACATTGTCCACTCGTCGTGGTGTTAGTACTTTCGATTCCTTGGGTGGGTTGGGGTTTGTCCATTAACAATGATGCTGCTATTGCACAGGACTTTATTCTTTGTTCGTGAAATGAAATGGAATCGAACGCCCCTAACTCGGCCGAATCCATTTGGTTATTAGATCACGATGATTCCTGTTTCCAAGGACTTGACCAAGGGATATCCGGTAGTACGACCACTTTGTGGGCACGAAAGTAGTGCCTTAGCTTCCTTGAAGACATAAGGAGGCCATAGAGCAACTTTTTGTACTGTGGGTATCTTTCCTTTGGTCCATGTAAGACTTCACTTACGTAATAGGTAGTCGTAGGATATTATCCTTTCTACAACGATTGCACCGCTAGCTATGCGTGGTGTTCTTTGCCCGTAAATTAGCAATGTTTCTCCGGTCTCGGAGAAACTAAAACCGAGGTACTTGTAAGGTACTTTTTAAGTTCCTCAAAGGCATCGTTTGCCTCTTTAGTCCCTCAAAACTCCCATGTTTAGAAGAAGTTTAAAGAAAGGTAATCCTTTTCCCTAACCTTGCTATGAAAGCGACTTACTTACGCCATCTGACGGTTAGTTTTGGACTTCCTTCTTGGTGGTCGGGGCGCTTGTCAGTGCGATGGTAGTAATTTTCTTTGGATTTGCTTCAATACCTCTAGCGAAACTAGGAAGCGGCGGTTTTCAGCGAAACTCGAACACACACTTTTCGGATTTAACTTGAGGTTATGTCTTCTCAAGTTATTAAAAGTTTCTTATAAGTCGGGAATGTAGTGCATGACGTTGGTGGTCTTCTGACGGATCGTCAACATAAGCTTCTAGATTCCGACCCGGTTGTGGACTAAAAGTTTTTGCATCAACCTTTGAAAAGTTGCACCGGCATTTTTGAGACCAAATGGCATCTTAATATATGATAAGTACCATATGGGGTGATGAAGGAAGTTTTCTCCTCATCTTCTTTACACATACTAATCTGGTGGTACCACGAATACGCATCTAAAAAACTTAGTAACTTCGCGCAGTAGAGTCTACTAGTTGATCAATGCGGGGAAGGGAAAGTCATCCTTCGGACAAGCTTTATTAAGATCGTAAAAGTCGATACACATTACGCCATTTCCCATTATTTTTCCTAACCATTACGAGGATTAGCAAGCCCTTGTGGGTGGTCGACTTCACGAATAAATCTGCACGGGAAGCTTGTCAATCTCCATTGGATTGCTTCCTTCCGTCGGGTGCAAAGCGTCGTAGTTTCTACTTGATCGGTTTTTATCGGTGGAGAGCAAGCATGCTCGATCACCTCCGGGGACTCGGGCATATCGGACGCTTGCCAAGCAAACCGTCTTGATTTGCTCGGAGGAAGAGGCGGCGACTCTTTCTATTTAGGGTCGAGTCTTGCCCGACCCGAATCTTCGAGCGGTTGGATCTGGTTGTCTGACCCATGTGATGACTTGTATTTGTCGGGAAGCGCTTTTGTCGAGTAGTACCTCCTTGATGCAGTCGGATGGTTTTGGCGTCATCTTTGGCCGAGTGCTTGACTGCATGGGAGGCGGATTAACCTCTCGGTCGGAAGTTCATCAACGATGCAAAGGATTTCCGATCGCATCGTAAGCCATTTTCGATCTCCTCGGTGTGATGACTCCTTGACCGGCATTTTCAAACTTTGATAGCCGTAATGCGTGGCTATCAAGAATTTTGCTAATCTTTGGTCGGCCGAAATTCGTTGTATCTGGATTAAAGTTTACTACATCAAGCGGGATCTTCTCTGTTAGGAAATTGTCGGAGTTTTCCAAACGTCACGGTAAGAAACTTGTCCTATCGGTTTAGCGGTAGAACCGGAACTATGCCATGAAAAGCATATTTCACGGTTTCACCTTTGACATGGGGACTGCATTTCTTCTAAAGCTCCTACAAATAATATATTCAAGGAACTACCCCCATCCACTAAGACCGATTAACGACAATTATTAATAGTTGGTTCAGCGGCGATGGGGAACCTACCGGTCGAGCCGATGGGATGGTGCGATCGTCTTTCTTTGAAGAAATTGCGGTGTTCGACCGCCGAGTGCTTGATTACAGTTGGAGATTCGAGCGAGTTGACCTCCGCTCCATAGCCTTGAGATGGCGTCTGGACTCGTATGAAGATCCTCCAAAAATCATGTTGGTGTGTGTTGGGGATCTGGTACTCCATCTCCTCGTCACCATCCTTGTCCTTTTGGAGCTCGTTTCTCCATGTTCTGTATTCTTTGGAAATGGTCCTTTACGCATAATAATCCTCCGGTTTCTTCCGCTTGGACCACGGCAGTCTGCGAGATCATGCCACTGCTTGGTGAAGTGGACACCACTTCTTATTAAATGCAGAATCCTTGATCGGAACTTTTGCTTTGCTTCGGCCAGGCATAGTCCTTCTTGCCCTTCTGATCTTATGCAGGCAGCGAGGACTTCTTTGTCGTCGGTCTGCGGTTCTTTTTCTTCTTGAGAGACTTCTTGTTCTTTTTCTCTGTTTGTCCGGGCGGGTGGGAATCTTGTCTTCCGATCGATGGCTTCACACCACTCGATTGCTTCACTAACGATGGCATATTTGTCCGCCATATCAAAAAGCTCAGCGGTTGTTCTTGGAGGGTTCATTGCTATGTCCTCCGTAAACCCCGATTCCTTAGACTGTTTTAAAAGCTTTGAATAACGAGAGGACTCTGCGACTTGGGTATAGAGTTCTGAACTGGTGAACCTCTTGATATATTGGCGTAAAGTCTCATGAGATCCCTACGGATTACGTGGAGATCGTCCTCCTTCGAGGCGATCGTCGTACCTGGAAGTTGGCAATCGAAGATCCGAGTTGTTCCCAAGTATATATGGATCCGGCCAGGTAAGTTTAACAACCACGGCCAAGGCGGACCCTTGAGCACGGTGGGTAAATAGTTGGCCATTACATTCTCATCGCCAATGACCACGATAGCGGTGGTATATATTTGGAGAAATTCAATGGGTTTTGAGTTCCATTGAATTTGTCCAAGTTAGCGGTCGGGCAAGCTGAGCCAGCCTGCGACTTGGAGCGGCGAGAAGGCTCGACAACTGTGATTGATTCATGGCGTCTTCTGCGGGAAGGTGCGGATTATGTCGATCGAAGACCGATCCCTAGAGATGGAGCAGCTGGAACTCCGATTGTCCGATCCGATCGTGAACGATGATATGATGTCCGACCGCCCACTGGTTCAAGCGATGTCGGAGATCGTTAGGTCTTAGTGGTGGTTCTTCTCGGCCTTGATGGGGAGTATCCTCTTGAAATAGCCTTCTCCTCGTGACTCCTTGGTGAATCGTCGAGGAGGTCTTGGTATCGGCTGCTCTCTGGTATGACCGTCTTTGTCCCCTCTTGAGGAAGGCGTTGGGGCGAAGTCCTAGTCGACTTCTGAACCCCTCTGTTCTCGTCGCTTCCGTTCATTTGCATAGTGCATTGGAGAATTTGGGATACGACCTACGAGTTATACAAAACTAAGCGTTCTGCTAAGTAGGATCGGAATTATTTAACATGTTTTGAATCGTCATAAGTTTTGTCTGATTCTGAAGGTCTCGGGTGGTTCATCTTGGTCGTGGGTGTCGCTTTGTCTGAACCTTCCCGACTTCCAGTTTGGTCGATCTGTCGGTCATCCTGGGTGGGGCGGTGCGGCGAGTTAAGCGATTGGCGTCGATTAGTTCCGTTGCCTCCGGAAGTTGGTGCTTGGCGGCGGATCATCTCTAACAACACGTGATGGCGTGGTAGAGAGTGTAGGACCGTCGCGGGGCATCTTGATCTTCATCTCCGTCGCGTTGACCTCGTGCTTCCGGCATTGATCTTCGATGAGCTTCCATCATAACTAATGGAAGCTTGTCGGTAACCGCGAGAATCTTCCACGATGGAGATCGGTCGGAGATGAGCACTTCTGAGGTCTTCTCGGCTGATCAAACGAACCGCCGTCATTATCTTTGAGTGTGATCATCCCCGCATGGCCTCTACGACGATGGAGGTTTCATCGACACCGATTACCGGTGACGGTTGACTCTGGAATTGCGAAGCGAAGGAAGTATCTTTCGACCATGATTTCATCAATGGTATAGAGTTTTCGGGTGATAGAGCTGAAATTTCTTCTGTTTAGCGATCGAGAAGGCCGGGCTTGAAGATCTCGGCATTCGGCGGTCGAACGGCGGTTCTCTGATTCGCCACCGGTGATGGCGGCGCATCTTCATCCATCCGTCGACCTCGCTAGCGTCGGCGGACGTGCGGCCGTGAAGGAGGATGAGAGGATGACTGTCATTTTCTTCCATAGCGCGGATACATCCTTCCATGTCAAGGTTGGCGTAGTCGCCAAATCGAACCGATTTTCCTCATCCCAAACTCGGGCATAGTCGCATGGCGATTGCGAGTTTTTGGCGAGATTTTCTTGGCGAAAAAAAAAATTTCTTGAAACTTCGCCTTCTTCCCCAGATGGCGCCCGTTGTCGACGATCGAATCGCCGATCTTCGAAAATAAGCGAGGAAAATGGCGTGGAATATCACGGAATGGAATGGGGTTCGCTCTTTATTGATATGGCTGGATTTACAAGATGTGGCTAAGTACTACCTGAATTACCTTGAATGGAGGAATGTAGCAGACAATCGGACTTAGAATATGAGTCTAAAGTGATTATCTAGCTTCTAATTCACAGCTTAGGCTTACGTGCATATCTTTGCCTTGGCCTTGTTTTGTGTGTAGCCTATCGTCTCCTTCTTGTCTCCTTCTTGTCTCTGTTTTTGTCTCTGTTTTTTCCTTTAGTCTTACATGCTTCACCTTTAAATAACTTCGAAGAGGTGGCGATTACTCTGGAGAAGGCGTCCACGGTGAAGCGTTCGGTGGTCGGAGCGGTAGAAGCGATTAACAATGTGCTAACTTCCTTGCGGTTGCTTGTGAAAAGCTTAACCGTAGGGTGGTTAATAGTCAATGTCTCGGGGTTGTACCATCGCATGGTTTGGAGCATTATAACCGTGTTCCATTCATCATACGATAAGAAATACCGATTCGATAATTTTCGGCGGTTATACGGTGAGGATTAGGCACAAAGCCTCATCAGGCCGAGTACCCATAAGTAACCTCTGAATACTAACGACGGGGAGTCGTTAGTCTTAGGAATTCGACCATGAAACGTATGGTCTTTTATTATGCATTTAAAATAATACATAGAGGTTTTAATCCTCATCACGGTCTCGAGATTGGAGTCTCACGGGAACCACAGGGGTCTATCTTCACTCGAGTGACTAGTAGTGTTTTCAGTATTAAAATCTGCCACCTAAATGTTTTAATGAGTTATTTCCTAAATGAGATGATTTAGAAACTATGATAACAACCAGAGATAGTTCATTCAGTGCATTGTTTGCTATTAATGCTTGCTGAGTACACTCGTGTACTCAACCTTGTTAGTATTCTCCTTTGTAGATCCTAGTCGTGGGAACTATCCCGAGTGGAACAAAGGACATCAGTCTGAAAAGCAACCGCATGATGAGAATGCAGAACTCGAGGACCAAGGCGAAATGGGCACCATGTTTGACCGTGGGGCGAATAGATGTGATACTTGAGGGATAGCGAGTGAAGCGGAGAAGTTACTTTTTGTAGGCTGTATAATACTTGTACTAAGAACCATAGCCTTGTGTGGCTATTCTTTGGAATAAAAGTCAGTTTCTATCTTATTGTTACTGTTTGTGTAACCTGGTAAAGGCTTACTATTCGTTTTAGCGGTGTTCTCTTGAGTAAGCGAATAATGTCTGTATGCCTAAAGTGTGATTACCCTTGGGAGTAACGACACGAGGCGTCACAGTGGTATCGAGCAATAAGATCGAACCCTAATAAAATTAAAAGCATAGCAGGAACTTAGGTGTGCTTTTCTACTTTGCTATATTGCACTAATTACTTTAATTAATTCTCATCTCCATATCAATTTCTATTCCATTCTGTTTCAAAAGTATTATGTTAAAAAGCTTACCTCTTCTTAGCGTGTGACACGCTAGCGTAGAACCATTCCTCGTGGGAGGTTTAGATAAATCTTCCGGCCAGAGAGTCACGGAAGCGTTTGTTTAGTCATAGGATCCGTGTGATAAATTTCTGTCAAATAACCTG
This sequence comes from Phyllostachys edulis, assembly GCA_036346405.1. Classification (NCBI taxonomy): domain Eukaryota; kingdom Viridiplantae; phylum Streptophyta; class Magnoliopsida; order Poales; family Poaceae; genus Phyllostachys; species Phyllostachys edulis. Next base: position 29,486 of record JAYEVD010000437.1, read on the forward strand.
TCAGGCTAGTAATTCAACCTAGGATAGGAGGTTTGAGATTTTAGGTGATGGGGTACCAATATAAGATCATAAGTTGCATGTCGGGGCTAGAGGCATGTAGTAGGATTCTGGTATGGACCTGCTTTTCCAATTTTTGGATAAGTCTGGACCATACTCATTAGCTTTCTCATCTTTTCATCTTTATAACCAAAATGACCCATTAGCTTCTCAAGTAAATCTGTAACTACTTAAAGAAAATAAAGAAAATGGTGGCGGTGTAAAAGATGTCTTATCCCATACGCACTTGGTTTTCTGGATGAGTGGTCGTGGCACTCGGCGTGTAGCTCTAAGCGTGCCAGGCGAAGTCCTAAGCGTGCTCGGGAATGAGCCTGGCGTTTCCCAACACGTAGTTAGGCGATCTCGAGCAGGATCTCGGCGTGCACAGGCACGTGGATCCCGGGGTAGTGTAGAGTCGCACTCGAGGCAAGCTCTCGGCGGTCCCAAACCGTGGTTTGGGCGGTCTTGAAACAGGATCTCAAGCGTGGTGAGCACGAGAGACTCAAGTAGTGTAGGATTTGGATCTTGTTGCATCTCTATGTTTCTTGGTGTTATTTAACTATCGTGTGTGGCTTAACCCAACCTTGACCCATGACCTAACTCATCAAATAAATACAATAATTTCTCCCTACCACAAGCTCTTCTTTGAATCTTAAAGAACTAATAGAAACTAACATAAGACTACCAAAAACTTGCATATAACCCCAGGTGTAACAACTAATACAACCCCCCCCTCCAGATTCCTGTGAATGATCATGGACAGACATAATTGCTACAAGGACTTGCTCATTGTCAAACTATTCAAAATCGTCAAGTTTCAACAAAGTTGCTTCTTACCAGGTCTTTAAGAATGATGAAAGGGCTTCAAAGACTTTGAAAACCATTCCCCCAGCACCACAACCCAACCAGTGGTTCCCAATACCCAGAAGGAATGGCACGCAGCTAATCTCATGAATTTGCGAACAAGCGATGTCGCACTAACAAGTCACATCCCCTAGGTTAAATTGACTCATCCAAGAAGCAGATATAAGTGTTGTTTGCATATATAGCATTGATCATAAAAGGTTAGTCAACGATGAAATATGCCAACCAACCAGACCTATAAGTTCTACTACTTGGATTAACACTGATATAAGTCCAAGAACCTTTTTGGTCATGACCAACTGATGGCGGACTCTCGCCACATCGTGACTATGACAAGTCAGATACAGGTGCAAAATGACCAGCTGGGAGTATCCAAGGTTGTCTATTTCCAGAATCTACTCAACATATCTATACCTATGCAAAGATCCACCATAGCCATGTGCAAGCATGCATTTACCAGTAGGCTCCTAATGGCCACCATAAAATCCATGGGCTAAGTGACTTAATTCACCAACCGACACTCAATTGATCCAAAGTCAAGTATTTTTCTCCGGCTTCCATATTATCCTCATCTGGTCCATGGATGTAGATAATATGCTCTTTCGCTGACGAGCTTCATCATCAAGTAATAGCATGAGAGGCTACCACTCTACGGAATATACCTAATCCTCATGCCCAACGAGAGGACTCGTCAACATATACCCCACTAATGCATACCAATTCCTTAACACATTCCCCACAGGACGCCAGGTCAGTTGTAAGTGGCCGGTATTATAAAAGTGGGCAGACTTCATGGAAAGCCTTCTAGCATGACGGTGGTTACAGCAGGCAGGATATGCTGGATGGTATCCATCATTGCCAAGCACCGTAAGCCACAATTGGAAATCAGTCTGCGAGCATAGTCCCTCCAACAAAGATTGACTAGTGGTTATCCTCTACGTAAGGTTCGAGTGTTGTTGAGGACCACAATCCATCGTGCCCGACAACAAGCGGACATATGATAAGTATGGGTCTCCCGGGGTGAATCACCATTAGGAACTCACCACTCCTTCCCAAGACTCACGGTGACCCGTCGTTATATGAGACCCCCGCGATCATCGTAGTTGGTGATGTGGCTAACTCACATGAAAATCCTCATTAGGATGGAAACATTGACCCAATTATAATTAAGATCGATAAATGCCCTTGAGAGACACGGAGCATCATAAAGGTAATCCTGAATATGAAGATGGGTTATTGCGCTTTTAGAATACCTATCGCCTCGAAGCATTCTCACCACGAGAGGGCGAGGTGAGAGTCAATGTGGATGCATCATCACCGGTGACAAACCTCCAAGATCTAAGTGTACATAACGACAAGTTAATTGCCACCAAGTTAGCCGATGATAACCCTACGGTTATAATTTCTAACCATTTGCAAGCGCCAACACCCGATAAACCAAATTGAGCATTGGCGATTATAAATCCAGGCGTCTTTTCCACTAAAAGCACCGATAATAGTGTGAGTTATGCATTGTTGAGGTACTGTACCTTCGACCAAATAACTACGAGGGTCGATTTCTATAGCGGTGGTGCGGTGAATTAAATCGATAAGGAAGCTGTGATACTAGGATGGGAACTAACGGAGAGTCTTGATGTACCTTACATTTCACATTCCGACATCCTAAAACGAGAAGTACAGCGATCCCGATCATAAGTATGATCGCCCTCGATCCGAGTCATTCATATTCAACCCAAACCGACCAAGTATAACGGAGGCCCCACAAAAAACATAGCGCACACTCTTTCCATCATCGGGCTTCTTTGCAAGCAAATTTGTTACACAACAACTTTGGTGGGGTCAAAATCTTGCATCTCTTTGTGGCTTGGACTTCAACTTATTACCCTTGATGGCAGCACAATCAAGGACTCCAAAATACAACTCAGTCACACCAAGAAGTACGGGACCATCCACCTCCATGCAAAAGGGTGGAAAGACAAAGACACGGTGACTGAGAGTTAGAATTAAAATTGGGACGATTACTGCGGGACACACCAACGGAAAATCCACCAGTAGACCTTAACAAGACAGCATCTGGCCAATCCAGAACAACCACAATACCAGCAGCTAGCCATCTCCATCCACCACCTATCCATGGACTCCATCCAAGCATGCAACAACAACCACCACCCAGATATGGACCACCTAGGCCCAGAACCTTCAACCCATCCTTCCGAGAACCCATAACCCAATAGTAGCCTATTGCTATAGCTCGTGGTTATTGCAAAGTATAGAGTAGCCACTGACGAAGGATAGCATTATTATGGAATATCATATTAAAGGATTACACGATTGTGGATATTGAATTATTAGAAACACATTGTTGGGGGATATCAGATTATAGGAATAAATTATTATTGGATACTAGAGTAATAAATTGTTGGAAGTGGGAGCGTAGAAATAGATAATTGTTGGATACTAGATGTTGGATCATAACCTTGCATTATTATTGGATTATTGGATGTTAGACTAAATGAATGTTGAATTATAAAAATAGATTGTTGTGGATATTGGAGCAAGGGACATTGGATTAGTAGAATTAAGTACATGATTATTGAGTAATTGGATTATTATTGGATATAGAAATGAATGTTGGCTATTGGATTATAGGGACGTATTTGTTGAATTATTAGAGTTAGGGATATTGGATTATGAGATAGATTATTGTTGAAGATTGGATTGTGGGATTATATAATTGTTGGAGTTGATTATCGGATTTCATCATTATTGGATCATAGGATTATATCATGATTGGGTTATTAGAAATATATTATTCTTTGGATTATAGAAATACATTTGTTGGATATTAGAATACGTTAATGTTGGATTATAGAAGTATATCCTTGTTGAAATATAGAAATAAATCTTGATTGGATTATAGAAACACATCTTGGTAGATTTAAATGGATTTTAGTAAATGTTAGAGAGTTAGTGTGGAGAAATTGATCCAGTAAGGGTAGTGATTGAAATGTGAAGCGGTTGGATTTTCATAGTAGTACCTGATGTTAATTTTTGGTTAATTGACTGAATCGTGATATATAAGTAAACTATGTGGAATTAATTGAAGAATGATTTGATTATATTGGATTTATTGGATATAATTAAATGATGAAATAGGATTTAGATGTATTGTTAATGATCGTGGGAAATCTAGTATTGATAATCTGATCAGGTTTAGATAATGAATAAAAAATGAAGTTGGATTAGTATAGTGAGTTATGATTGGAATCTAGGAGCATTGGTTGAATTGTAAGGAATTGATGAAATTGGTGGAGTTAATGGAATAATAGTGCTTGGTTGATTTATAGTTGTTGGTGGACTAATGTAAGCAATGATGTGGTAGATCAATATGCATAACAAATTGATTTGGAAAGTATGATTCTATACGGATACTTTGATCATATTGATCTTAGAAATGACAATGAGGATTGAAAATTGGGAAGCTTAACAAAAGGTTCAATTATGATGAAGCTATGATATTGATTCTACCATAGAAATTTTAGCAATTGGTTTAACTTGGAAGGCAAATAGAAGTTGGTTTAGACTTGGGCGAAATGAATATGTGGATGGTGCAAGTTGATGCACAAGATCAATTCGTGTTAGGATTGAGATCGGGTCTTTTTGGGAATAGCCTAAGTCAATTAGGGATCAGTATTCAAGCTGCATCCTGCTTTTAGCAGTCACAAACTGCCCAAGGAGGCACACGTCATGCCATCACCTGTCACTAAATCATACTCCTATCTCTTCAGTGATCTCCTAAAAAATCGATAACTTACCTCCGAGTTACCCTACTTTGTTGTACCTCAATTAGCATTTGTGCGATATCATAATACATATTGGAAAGCCCGACAGGACACAACTGCAACACCTCGGAATCAGAACCTGATAGAAACCCTCAGACCTTAAGCTGGTCAGTCCTCCAACAAAAAAACAAATACAAGATCATTACGGGCCCTCAACATGCGGGAAAAGCGACAAGAAGGTATAGCTAATTCTAGCACATCTCAAGATCGCTCAAGGTATGCAAGGGAGCCCATAAACCAATGTTGAAGAGGCCTCCAGATCAAAGTCGAGGATAAAGGTACCACCTATCTTGCGAGTCGTCGATTCGGATTAAAATGAGACCTAGGTCGAGGTATGTTGGACACTTTCGGATTTTGAGCGTAAAAACACCTAAGCGCATCGACTTAAATTACCGAGCGGATATCGAGAGCTAGGGGGTGCTTCTTGACTGAGCCATTGATTTTCTTTAAGCGGGCGGCTCGCATGGATATGTAACAAATCATTGTCAAAGCACTTACAGTGTGGTCTATCCGATTCGAATCAAACAACTCTGAGCTTGAATAATTGTCATAATCGAACTTTAATAGCAAAAAATAATATTGAAATTAGTAATATGAAAATAATATTATTAGATTTATAAGTAAACAAACAAAATATCAAACAAGGCATGCATGCTAGCAAATGCCAAATGGGGTGCTTCAAAAGCGTTTACATGCTCCTATCACTCAGCCGTAGCCACATGTCACCTTTCCAAGAATAGCAAAATCATAGTTAGGTATAGGAATCAGCGGTATGGCGTCGGTAAGCCATTACGGCAATGAGCTTTGCTTCACGCCAAATTGAAGCAAATTATTGGGAGGCCAAAGCTTTCTGGACCGAAGGCGCAAGTCTTTAAACCTTTTTGCCGGTTCAGAATCCTCTCAGACAACCTACTTCTGCACTTCCTGCAGAAGATGATGCCATCAAGAAGCAGGCAGAGACCGCTGCTGCTGACACTGCTGATGAGGCCTTTTAAGTGTGCCATAGACGTCTTTAAGCGCTGGTGTGCTGATGAGATCCATGTTTAAGCCATCCTGGTGGTCAGCGTTGACGAATCCATCCAGCCAGACATTGTTGGTCAACGTTCCACTCGTCAGATTTAGAAGTACTTGCGCGAGCGATACCAGCAAAGTAGCGATGCTCAGTTCTTTTCGTTTCAGCGTGAGTTATAGACGCTTCGCCAGGAGGACTCCTCCGTCGATGACTTCTTCCGAGCTATGGTCAGTCTCTGACGCTAGCTGGATGAGCTAGCTTCTCCGCTCTACCAGGAGTATCATAAGGTGCAGAAGGCAAATTGTGACCGCCTTCGCCTTTATGACTTCGTCTACCGTCTTCGCCCAGAGTTTGAACCTGTCAGGGCTCAACTGCTGAGCCGCTCACCATGACCAACGATCCACGGTGACTCTTCGGCGCTTCGTCTTTGAGTAACCGTCACGGGTTAGTATACGATTTGTTCCTCGTGCTTGCTACCCTTCTTCTTTGACTTCTGCAAGCGGTTTCTACTTCAACTTCTGATCCCTCCTTAGGTGTCTGTTTGGCTCTATTTTTGCACCAAGCGGGGTTCAATGCAATTATTGCAAGAACTTGATGCGACTACGAGTTGTGCGGTGCAAAAAAGAGAACAAAACGCGTGGGGTGGGCGATCCAAAGCGAGCAAGGTGGCCCTTCCTCGGCGGGAGAAACAGAACCGGACGTCGAGACCTTCTCGGTGAGATGACTTGTGGCGGCTCTGTCGAGACTCTACTTGGCGGCTCTCTCACGGCTCGGCATGTTACGCTAGCCTAGCTCGAGCGTCTCCTCTAGGTACTTCTTGGGTTACGGATTCTAGTGCCACTTTCCACATGACACGAGACTCTACATCTCTCAATTGATGGGACCTCCTATTTTCTTATCTTTGTTCGGACAAGCGGCGGTGCTCCTCATGCATCATTTGTCGAGCACTTTTTATCCACTATTTTTTCTGTTTCAAGCTGTTTCCCATGCTTCGGCTTACCATGCGACTTCTCTCGGTAGTTCGACTTCTTGATCTCTGCTTGTAGGTCGGTTTGACTCTCACTCTGTTTCATCGGGACCAAGCAGATATGGGCGGCACTTGGGGTGGCCGTGCTTGTAGGGATTGTCAGGGTCTATACATCCCTTACCGCCTCCACCTTCCGTCCACTTCAGTTGCTCCTATCACCTCTACGTCTACCTCTACCACCACTACTACCACCACCTCTAGAGTTTTTGCGCAGTGGCATTATCGTCTAGTTCACTTGTGTGGGTCTCGCCTTTTTCATTAGTCCGTCAAGGTGTTCTTGGCCATGTTACTATTGACATAGTCATGTTTTGTCAGGTTGTAAGCTGTGCAAGCAGCTACAACTTTCTTATCATTCTAGTGAGTCTTTATCTTTTCGTTCTTTGCCTTAGTTCATTCATATTTGCAGACTAGATCTCACTAGCTTGAGTAGATTTCGTTCTCCTTATTTTGCTCGATTCTTGAGCACTCTTCCTTAAAATGGATAAAGGTGGGAACTTTGACAATAATACTTGAAATTGTTGGTTGGAATAGATTCCAGATATCCTAGGGTAGTTGTGTTACAAATTTGGTGTCATTTGAATAAGTAGATCAAAAGTTAGGTGGAATTCTTTATTTGAAATCGTGTTGTTTTTAGTTTGTCAGCAGGAAAACGGCCAGACCGCTCGATGGTTGCTGGTCTGACTGGCCACCGGTCTCACCGGTTAACAATTGGCGGCCAGACCAGTCAGGCGGTGGTGCTTGTGGTTTTCTTTGGTTGTTGCGTGTGTGTTGGTTTCCGCTGACAGCAAGTTTAATCTTGCTCTTCTTAGCTGCTTATAGGGTGTGTTTTGTTCCCTGTATCATGTTGGCTCGCATCTGTGTATGCGACCACCGCGATGTTTAGTTCGTTATATCGCTTTGTCTGGCGAGCCACACTCGTGCAAAAGAGCCCGAGCGGGCCAGCATAAGCGCGCTTTCGAGCTTCGCTCATGAGCGAGCCGCAGCGTGCAGCAAATCCCCTGCAGCCCTCGCGACTCATCGCTTTGCATCGCGCGTGCATCCATCGGCGCCTCGCCGCCTCGCCTCGATTGCTCGCCTCGGCGCCTCGCCTCCGGTTGCATCCGCAGCGTCCGCACACACCGGCCGCCACAACCACGAGATGGAGCTAACCACGCGAGGTGAGCCGCCGTCCGCCATCCGCCATCCTCTCCCTCGCGTGGTTGTCCCCTGCTCTCTCTGAAGCCAGCGACGAGGAGAAGCGACGGCGCCAGGTTTGCTCCTCCTCCACGTCACCTCCCCTTCCCTCTCCTCTCTTCTCCTCACCGCGACCGTGATTGAGCAGCGATCCGGTCGTTGTAATTTCTGTAACCTTAACATGCCCAAGATCCATTGGGCGAGAGCGAAAGCCATAGCTTTGTTGTAAGGATCCTTAGATAGAACTTGCCGGTGCTATGTCTCAAAAAGTTGATTTTGGTCTTCAAAGTTGTTATTTCTTTGCTATTCTTGTTACCTTCCATTACATTCGTTTGGGCTTTTAGAAACACGGTCTTCGTTGGTTCATGTGGGAAACTTGTTTATTTCGGTTTAGTTTTGACCAAATTGGAATTTCGATGGTTAGGGTAAAAGCCTGCTTGTTGAGAACCGATGGGTATTGGTGAAGCTGTTACTCGATCTTGACAAGCTGGGTTCGATAGCTTTTATAACGATGATCTATACTTAATAAAACTCATGATTTGGGCTTTATTTTGCTCTGAGGTTTGTAAGATGGTGAGAAAGAATAAAAGATATGGAAGCATAAAAGGAAGAGCAAGCACAAGTAGGAAGCGAAGGCTTCCTCACATTAAACTCCAATCCGGAAGGTGAACAAAGTGCTATCATTTCTCGGTGTCCTTGAATTGTGGATTATCATGCAAATAGTTACAATATAGTATTAAATTAATGCTATTCATGGCTTATTATTTGTAGATTCTCCTTTCGAAGTGGATGGTTAGTTTTATTTTAGCATCTGTCATGCTTATGCTTGCATATGAAATCCGCTAATCCTTTCATCCTATTGCACTAGACCTCACGCTCATGTTCCGCAGGAGACTACTTCCCCGTTCTTATCCTATGCCAATTAATATAACTCGTGAGTTCTTGATTTCCATTGTCTCGAAGTAAACTGGTAGCCATCGGACGTTGTTTTGAATCTGGAGAACTGATGGCTACAATTTGGGGCGCTCCTGTATAATACTAGATTAAAGAAATCGCAAGTATACTGATTAAAGAAATCTGACAATATGGCTAGATTAGCATGCAGTTGGTTTATGTTGGACAATGCATCTCATGTCCTCAGATCCATATCCATAATATGGGGAAAATGGAAATCCTTAATGCCACACTTGTTTACTGTTATTGCAATTTTGTGCTAGGCTGGGATTGGTGGCCCCCTTATTGGCTCTGGTGGAAACTTCATTGGCATGAACTTCTATTACTGTTGCTTTTCTCTGTTCTCACCTAGAAGAACTATCTGATAGTAAGATGTACTCATGCAGATGCAACGATCAGCAATTTGAGGAAGCTTGGAAGAAGCATGAAGTTAATCCAGACTTAAAAATGTTGCTATCTTGTTTCAATCAACTCTGTACCAAAAGCAGTTCCCTAGGATGTTGAGTTTAGTGGTATTCTTGATGTAAATAGTTGTTTAACTTAGATGAAATTAAAGTGCAAAATCTTCCTTTGTTGGTACCGTTCTTTTTATTTTGAGATTTGTTGGTGTTGGAATTTGGATCGTGGGTTGGCTCGCATGTTGTAATGGCTTTCGAGCGGTGGCTATCCAAAGCTTGCATCTGATGAAATAAAAGCTGGATACGCTTGCAAATTAAGATGCATATACATCGTAAATTAAAAGCGCAGCGTGTGCTTTTGCTCATAACGATACATCACATAAGTACGATAGCATGTCTTGAATGCTCATAGCTTGATACATCACATAAGTGCGATAGCATGTCTTGAATCTTGATGCAATTGGTGATACAACAATAGAGCGAACCAAACACAACCTTAATTATTTTCTTTGCATTTTGTAGTTATTGTTTTCATTTGTTTTATGCAGCCAAAGAAATGCTTATGTCATCAGGTTATGCACTGCAAATCAGATTTACAATATATTCACGCTGAGTACTTGGTCTGTAAGTTCTTACCTAGCCACTCACACCTCCAACTAATCCTAACTAACTATTTGTGGATGACAAACATCCCACAGGTGGTGCTTATGTATATGGATCTGACAATGTATATGGACATGTTTTTGGAATGTGAATCAACATGTTTTTGTAGATGTATATGGATCGACAATGTATATGGACATGTTTTTGGAATGTGAATCAACATGTTTTTGATTTATATGGATCGACAATGTTTCTGGACATGTTGTTGGAATCAAAGATTATCTACAACTCTTTTGGAAGCTTTAAACAAAAATGGAAATAAAAACTTGTGATAACCTTCGGGAACAATTTATTCAAATATTACATTATTTATATTAAATTAAAATGATTTTTACAGATAGGTAGGGCATTATTTATATTGAATTAAAATGATTTTTACTGATGGGTAGGGCATGATTTATATTACATTATTTCTGGACATGGAAATTTTTACAGTAGGTAGGGCATGATTTATAATGAATTTACCAACAAGAACCAACTGATTTGGATTCTTAATGCAAAAGTTATGATCAAAACAAATTGGCTCAGCTAGAAAAAGGCTGATTAATTCCTATCTCATTCTGTTCACCGAATTAAATTGTTTGGCACAAATTTCTAAAAATGCAGTGCACCTGCAATTTTATGGTAAATCAAGCACCTCATAAGATGAACAACCCAATTGGATTCATCTCATTTGGAGCTAGGATGCACTTTCTATGCATTTTTAAAGACATGAAAATGAGCACAAGTTAAATGCATAAGTAAAGTTTTTGAAAACATTAACATGCCTAAAACCTATTTTACTAGCAAGTTCACTAACAAAGGGAGCCAACAAAGTCGGTTTCACTCAAAAAGGAGTTACAGAGAATTACTTATGTATTTTCCAAGTTAAATGAATATTTAATACTCAAAATAAACCTAATCTGAATTTTAAATCTGTTACAGATTTTCCTGGAGCCAAATCAAGCTTAAAACCATTTTTAGATTAAAGTTTAGTTTAAAACAGAATTAACAAAAGTTATTTCAATTGAAAAGGAATTCAAATGAATTTGTTATGCATTTTTGAAGTCAAATGGAATTTTTATTGGAATGAACAAAGCTAATTTGAAATTAAATTTAATATAACAATTTTCTGGAGCAAAACTAAACTTAAAACCATTTTTATATTAAAGTTTAGTAGAAACCAGAATTAACAAAATTGGAATCAACCGAAAATGATCTATAATGAATTAGTTATGTAATTTTGAAGTTTAATACAATTTTCAGTTGATAGATAAAGCCTATCGGGAAATTAAACAACTTAACCGAAGGAAATCGACGTGGCTAAATCTGGGCCCTAGATATTGCATCGGAAGGCCCATGCTTGTGCAGCGCATACGATTACATGAGCTCAAGAAAGCAACATACGCTTGGATCGAGGCCGAGCGGTCGAGATTCATCGAGTCTTCTTCGTGGTCGAACGGCCCGATGAGCGTCGGCAGATTGATTTTGAGATGAGCAGTGAGATCAAGGTGGCGTTCGGACGGTCGGAACGTTCACTCGATCTCGGCCGTTGATCGAGGATGGGCGGCCGCCGCGTCTTGAGCCGATCGGAGCGGTCGAACGGCCACTGATACGGCCGTTGATTAGAAATCAACGGCCTTGATGACTCAAGTTCAAATGCTTTCGCGGAGAGAGAAAAAAGGCAGTGACTTTGAAGAATTTTTAGAGGTAGCAAACTAACTCCAAAAATTATGAAATTTTAACTAGAGGCTCCTTACTTCAATATTAACCTTACATAAAATTTTCAGAGGTTTTTATGCACAGAATTTGTCTCTAAAATTCTGCAAGGTTTATGTTCTAGGGTTTGACTATAGTCAAACTTGTTTGATTGCCTCCTAAAAGTTGTCAAATAATTTCTAAAATTTATGAAACTTTTCCAGAGGTGTCCCACAGCACTCCTAGAACCAGGAAACTGTTTAGGTTTATTTTGTGCATTAAAATTCATTTAACTTGGAAAATACATAAGTAATTCTCTATAACCCCTTTTGAGTGATACCAACTTTGTTGGCTTCCTCTATTAATGAACTTGCTGGTAAAATAGGTTTTGACCATGTTACTGTTTCCAAAAAGTTTACTTATGCATTTAACTTGTGCTCTTTTTCATGTCTTTGAAAATTCATAGAAAATGCATCCTAACTCCAAATGAGATGAATCCAAATCTATGACTTGGTAAGGTGTACTTCATATCTACAGGATGAGTGAAATTTTCTCAGAAGTAGTTTACAATGATTATGAAGTAACTCTGGATGTCTCAACATCTGTAGAAATTTGTTCGGTTACTCTTATTGTAACCTTATTGTCAATGCCTCGTCAATATCGTTAAATGTCGTCAAATGTCGTCAAATATTGTTAAATGTCCTTAAATAACGTCAAATGTCGTCAAATATTGTTAAATGTCGTAAAATGTCGTTAAATATTGTTAAATGCCGTTAAATATCGTGAAATATTGTTAAATGTCGTCAAATGTCATCAAATATCGTTAAATATCGTCAAATATTGTAAAATGTTGTTAAATATTGGTAAATATCGTCAAATGTTGTTAAGTATTGTTAAATATCGTTAAATATCGTCAAATATTGTTAAATGTCGTCAAATGTCATCAAATATCGTTAAATGTCGTCAAATATCGTTAAATGTCGTCAAATATCGTTAAATGTCGTCAAATAACATCAAATGTCGTCAAATATTGTTAAATGTCGTTAAATGTCGTTAAATATTGTTAAATGCCGTTAAATATCGTGAAATATTGTTAAATGTCGTCAAATGTCATCAAATATCGTTAAATATCGTCAAATATCGTTAAATGTTGTTAAATATTGTTAAATGTCGTCAAATGTTGTTAAATATTGTTAAATGTCGTTAAATATCGTCAAATATTGTTAAATGTCATCAAATATCGTTAAATATCATCAAATATCGTTAAATGTTGTTAGATATTGTTAAATGTCGTCAAATGTTGTTAAATATTGTTAAATATCGTCAAATATCGTCAAATGTTGTCAAATGTTGTCAAATATCGTTAAATATTGTTAAATATCGTTAAATATATTGTTTGTAATAACACAGTCCTTAGCCAGTTTTTCATCCTACTAACACATACTACTACAGGGGTATTCTTACCTCCCAACACAAGAGGTGATCACACACTCTCACATGCAGGCAACCAAATAACCCAAATTTGCATCCAGTCATGTGTCCACTTCTGATCTGACCAACCAAACAACATGTCGACCTGACTGACCCATGAAACAACCAACCAAATAGCCCTCTTGCATCCACTCATTTGGCTAGCCCTAGCTTTGGATAGCCGTCTGAGACGAGCTAGGGATATGCAGGCAACCAAACACACCCATAGCTATTGAAGGTACCCCCTCTGGCTGTCGTCACCGATTCTACAGAGTAATACGTATCTAATTCTACTAGCTGCTATGTTTCTAAACAATTCTACTAGATGCTAAACAGACTAGGTGCTGATGCACTTATGAAACTGAAAACGAAGGAATGGATCAAAAATGAGTTGGAATCATCAAGTCAGCTGTTTGTGGAAACATAAACAAAGGAAGACTAACACTAATTTGTAAAAATAAAAGGAAATATGAACTGAAAACATCGGAGGCTATCACGGTTACTAATTCACTCACACACCACAATTTGCAAACAATTGCAATATCTGTACAAACATGCATCAATTTTCATTCTAGGTAAGATGAATCAACAAACACACGTAATCAAACTACGAGAGATAATTTCTTGATCCACACCCACCCACCTACCCACACGCACATACCAAACATAATCTACAATACTTGCATAATCACAAATAAGAGGGTATCCGGGATGTTCTTATCGGACCATCTCTAATGTTGTGTTTTAGCCGGTTCAAATGAGGAGAGAATGCATTGAATCGATTCAATACATTGGAGGGTCGATTCAACCAAAAATGCATGGAACCGAACTCTACTTAGGAATCGATTCAAAGCATTAAACAATTCATATGAGCATTAAACAACTACATAGAAGAGAGTGCGTTTGAGAGAGGATATTATTATTTTGTGGTTTTTTAATGTAATGTGTGTCCTAGTTATTAGTAGAAATCGGTTCAATACATTGGAGAAAAACAAGCTCGATTCCTAGAATGCTTATATGGCATGACTTTGAATCGACATCGGTTCAATACATTAAAGATGCTCTCATTTCTTCTTAGCAGACTCCTTAGCATTCTTCCTCTCTTCCTCCAACTTTACAAACAGGCTGCCATCATAGGCTGCCCTGACAGTGTCCTTGTGAAGAAACCCTTCCTTGTCTTTGCAGAGGAAGTACAGCACTTTCCACTCTGTGAAGCCACCCACCCTGAAATTTTTCCCAAAATCGATCTCAAAAGAGCACTAATTACATTTTCCATTGTTCCTAACTCCAGATGAAAACTTACCATCCTTTGTAATCTTTAGGCTCCCTGTTTCCTTGAAGCATCTCCTGCAGTTCTTTTCCTGTTAGGGCATCAGGCCTGGTGTGGGCATGCTTCTTAAATATCTCCTCAAACTTCTGAGGAACAAACCTGCAAGTTGACAGATTGTAAAGTTAGCAAATCTGCAGCCATGTTAGTTTATTGCATTATTTTTGTACCTCTAGATAAGACATGCGCTGTTGTTTTTGTCTTACTGAAACAATCAAACAACTAGTGTAAGAAAGTAGCAACAGGGACAGCCAATGCCTAAGAAAGTAGCAACAGGGACAGCCAATGCCTTAGAGTTGCATTACTGTCTTCCTTTTTAAAATTATAATTGGATAGTGCCATTTATCAATAGTTGGACTTAATTTCCTACATCGATCGTGGCAGCATTCTCTAATGCCTTTGTCCTATAAAACTTGACAGGTGTAGATACAATTCAGAGCTGGATGGTTTCATTTGTCAGTACTTGACTCAGCACTTCAACTTTTAAACCGCGTCTTAGAATCAACTAATCCAAATCGTGGTCCTAAAAACTGATACATGTTGATGCGATCCCATCATCTTGGCAATAATTTTTGACTTAATATATTTGTTTCACGTTAACTTTAGTCGATGCCACAGCCAGGTCTCAGCAATACTTTTATCTCGTCTCACATTGAGCAGTAGTTAATTGCTGTGTTTGGCACTGTGGCATCACTTGCTTCAGAGTTTAGACAAAGACAACATAGCACTTCCAGCTGCTTCCTTTAACCTTCTGTTCATATCAAAAGTGGTTTGAGAATCGTGCATCGACACCAACATAGCACTATTCTTTTCTTTTGTTTAGCAATTCACATCTCCCTCTTCGCATTACTTTACGGTTGGCTACTTGTTTAGTTTCCTTTATCTTGAGTAAAGTACAATCTGAAGTGATCGACTCTAATAAAAACTAGATTCTTGCATAGTGGCATGATCTGTCATAGGGTTTAATCCACATGACATCGATGGTGATGGGTATAATATAGATAGCTTACGTACCTTCCATGGGCATCGTACACGCCTGAATCGCTTCCATGCTTACCTTTGTGGATGTTCTTTACGTAAATGGGGAACTTGAAAGCTGGAGCCTTCTCGTTCTCCTGCAGTAACGCGAGAATAATGGAAAACGAGTCAGCATCAGAAACGATCTTTACACCTGAATCGATCCCCATTTCATGCCACGGTTCCAAAGTCCTATTGAAAAGCGACCAACCGAAAGCCGTGGCTCCACTTTGTTCAGTGTTCACAAATCACAACAGAAATGTAGTAGAATTAATGTAGTATATGTATGCGATAACACATGGCTCCATAGCTTTAGTATATGTGTTGGCATGTACATATCCTCACTTAGGATTTTTTTTTTTTTTTTTGCATCCAGTAGTTGTCTAATCATATAGTAAATGACACTGCTCAAAACTCTGAATCAAGCTTGTAGCAGCGTTTCATCTTGTTACCACGAGGTACGCTAGCTGCAGAAAACTTGCTGATTTCCTAACATCTCAAGGCTTCCATCTTCGCTTTGTTCAAGAAGGCTAACCTGGTTAGGACGCTTGTCTCTTGTTCCTAAATGGTCACAAGCTCACAGGTACCAGGCTGTTCGCCCCCCCACATGGCAAGGAATGGTAATAAATGGCAAACGACCTTAGCATCTTTCTAGTTTGTGCTCTGTTCGTCTACTGAAATCTTGTGAAGCAACTGAGCAACAATAACCAAACTGACCCAAAAACAGCTCTGAAGAATCAGAAAACAACATCGCAAAAAAGCAATCCAAATTTTGGTATACACCATGAACAGTAGGAGAGTGTACGTGTAGGAACTGAGCCTAGATCAGTTGGTTGGAGATGTGTCCACCACCTAGGTTAGAGTCATCTTCGGCTCGAATTTGAGTGACTATTTCTTCTTAATCAAATTGATGCATAGTTTCTCCTGGGTATCCCATTTAATAGAACAGTGTGTACATTTCCATCGTCCAGATAAAAGAGATTGTGCATACCGGTATCGTCTTGGGTCCGAGGAAGCCGTTGATGAATACGGCGCTGGCGGCGGACAGCGCGACTCCGCACCCTATCGCGCGGAACCCTGCAAGGCAACAGTCCACAAACAAACAAACTAACTAAATGCGGGTGCACAGAGACGAACAGAAACAACGTCCAGGTAGGCCGTACGCGCCGTGCTAGCGCAATAGATTAGTAGAGCTCAAAAACTAATTAAGCGCCGTACGTCTGGACTCTGGAAAAGCAAAAAAAAAATGGCGATTGGCCTGAACGAGCTGTTCAGTTTCTTGTAGGAATTTCTGTGAAATTCGCGTGTTCTAGATAGGTTGGAGATAATATCTACAGAGATGAGATATGGATGGGTGGTCGATCACCTTCGTAGGTCTCGGAGGGTAGATGACGCCGTCCTTGTTCCTGTCGAAGAAGGCCACGTGCCTCTGCAGCGGCGTCATCTCGGGCTGTACACCTCCGCCATGGACTCGCTGCTGCTCCTAATAGCCACGCGTGGAGAGTAAGCACCGTGGCTACAAGCACCAAAGATTTGCCGCAGAGCGCGTGCAGACTGCAGAGCCATGCTGGATATGGATATTTTCTTGCTTGCTTCTTGGGGGAGCTAGGGGACTCACCTGCAGTGTCCGAAGATTTGGAGGCCATGGAGATCGACGAGAGAGAGAGATGGTGCGAAGGTGGCGGGGAGAGGGAAAGAAGAGAGGACAGGACAGTTTGCGGTGGCTTGTGGGTGGCACACTGCCATCTGGCGCGTGCGTGGGGAATATGTACTCGCGTGCGCTGGCCGCGTGCCTACGTAACACAGCAGCGTTTTATCCTTAGTTTTGCATGTATATCATGTCCGCTTGTTTTTTCTATGCGGTTTTGCTAAATAACGTTCCAACTTTTATCTATCGATATAAGATTTGCACTTTTTTTAATATAATTAATTAAGTCTGAATTTATTATGATTTTTTTATTCGGAACATAACAGGTTCACCATATTGTCGTATTTTGTTAGTATATAATTTTATTTTTTGTTTTTATTTTTGCTCAATCTCTCAAAGTATATATTAGATTTTGAATCATGTGATTGAAATATGAGTTATTAAAACTTATGAGAATAATTACAGTGACCAAGAACAAAAATACATAAATAACTTACTATAATTTATGGATAATAAAGTTGTAAATCAACTAAAATTTGTTATTTAGGTGATAAAACAATCAGATATTGTATAGACGAAACCTTTCCGTTAAGGCAGGGGATTCGCATCGCGCGCGGCATTGCAATTTGCAACACTTGTGCAACGTCGCCCACGACGCATATGTCGGCGTGCGAACGCCGGCTCTCGCATGCGCTGCTATAAAAGAAAAAGGTTTTGCAGCTTCTCGTGTCGCGTGTTGTTCCGATCGAAGTTTCTTTGCAGTGTCCCGCAAGTGATACCTCTGTCCGGCTGGTCGCTCACGGGCGGATCGTGCGTGCGTGTTTTGTGCTGGCTAGGATTCGAGGAAGGAACTCGGCCGGCGACAAATCACGCTATATCCTACAGGAATCAGCACTAGCGTATGGTGTGTATGCTGACGTTGGCAAGTAGGACACTGTCTTTTGGGGATGGCCATCCGCGGTCTATCCCTCCGATGTCCTGTGAGGAAGATGGAATGAAAATAGAGGTGATGCGCATATGTCGGCGTTGGCTTGTTTATTTTTACAAATTTACGAACGTGGCTATTGTCAACAATAGTCACCAAGAATTGTCTCTATTCATTTCAATCAATCGATGCTTACAGCACATACTCACATTCTTGCTTGTCTTATTTGCCAGCTGCCGGCCAAGACTCACGTTGCGCCGCCTTGCCCGCTGGCCACTGCCGCTGCCCACTTGCCCTCACCGCAGTGGGCCGCCTTGCATCCTCATCGGCTCGTCGCACTGCCTTGTGCGCTTGTCGTTTGTGCTGCCCGGCGACCGGCGTCTGCCTCGCCGCGGTGGGCTGAGACGTGAGCCGTGCCCTCACCAAGCTACCACCGCACCACGCTGCCTGTTGCTTTGCTGCTCCGCGTGTAAGGTTCTCCAAGTCTCTAAATCACCAGATCACCAACTGGTCCTGCAAATCTCCAACAATCAGCGACCCACCATTCTTTCCTTTAGCCCATAACCCAGAAAACAGCCCAAGAAGCACCAAGAAGCCCACTAACATATCTTCTTCTTCCTCTAGCCGAGCCTTTTACAGCGCACCATTTTCTACAAGTGCTAAGGGAGTAAGGAGGGGTAACTGGAGTCCGGCGAGTGGTGATGCACGAAATCGAGGATAACAGTAACCAATGTGCATCGACATCAATCGCACCTGACGTGAAACAAATATTCCGAGTGGTGGCGCACGAAGTCGAGGATAAGAGTAAGACCGTGTTGGAAGGACGTGGTGGTCGTATTCCGCACGACCACGACCGCGCGGAGACGGGCTCTCATCCTCTGCCTCCCGAGTTGATCGAGAGGCCAGAGCTACCGGATGGGAATGCGTGTGAATCATTTTAGGACGCTCGATCGATATTCCTCACGTGGATGGAAAACTACTCGTTAAATATCTTGGCCAGTTTAATGTTTCGGTTTTAATTAGGGGGTGCTTCTTGACCTGAGCCATTGATTTTCTTTAAGCAGACGGCTCGCATGGATATGTAACAAATCAATGTCCAAAGCGCTTACACCGTGGTCTATCGATTCCCGAATCAAACAACCACAGGCTTGAATAATTGTCATAATCGAACTTTAATAGCAAAAAATAATATTCGAAATTAGTAATATGAAAATAATATTGTTAGATTTATCGTAAACAAACAAAATATCAAACAAGGCATGCATGCTAGCAAATGCCAAATGGGGTGCTTCAAAGAAGCGTTTACATGCTCCTATCACTCAACCGTGGCCACATGTCACCTTTCCAAAGTATAGCAAAATCATAGTTCGGTATAGGAATCAACAGGTATGGCGATCGAGCCGGCCATTCTGGCAATGAGCTTTGCTTCACGCCCAAACTATTGGGAGGCCAAAGCTTTCTGGACCGGAGGCGCAAGGCTTTAAACCTTTTTGTGGCCTTGAAAGTCAATTTCCCAAGTTCCACAAATCCCCCGGCTTGCACTCCACTCTAAATTGCATGTTGTAAAGTGTCAGTTGCGTTCGAATGATCGAGTCTTCAAAAGTTAGTTCGCTTCATGCTTTTGTTAAGATCAGAAGACGGCCATTTTATCTTATCTTCTCTAGTTGCTCAAGCAAACCGCCAATCACACGCACCTATGTACCAACATGCATGCCATGCCCAATCTGCAAGAAAAAATGCCTCTGATGATTATACAGTTTTATTATAGTGCTTGGTTCCATCGAGATAACTCACTATTTTCCGCTAACTAATGTAATTATGCATTGTATTAGTAACAACAACATATTTGTCTCCAACCCCATGCTTAGCACACTACTACAAAAATTTATCTTGGGCCAGCGCCATCGCAGACGGTTGACCGAAACCGTTGGTATTACATTCAATCGCGAGCGGTTTTGGTTTAGAGGCGTCGTGCTTCTTGGCTGCGCTAAAAACCGTCGTGAAGAGGCAATATCACGAGCGGTTCATGTTGAAGACCGTCGTGAAGTATCACGAGCGGTTTTATTCGAACCGTCTGTGATATTAATCGATATCCTGAGCGGTTTTAAACACAACCGTCTGTGAAGTATCGCGAGCGGTTACGAACAAGAACCGTCGTGATATTAATTAAATATCCTGAGCGGTTCTTAAAATAACCGTCTCGTGATAATATCGCTCGATGTGAGTTTCTTCATCGCCGTCGTCATTAAATCGCCAATCCGCTTCGGCTCCCGTCGTCTCTTCATCGCATCGATCGCTTCGGCTCCCGTCGTCTCTTAAATCTCACGCTCGAATTTATTCCTTGTTTTATAAAAGGATCATCCGCCATCCAAGATGATCATCCCCACATACTTATAAAAAAAAATGGTTGCCTCTTCCTTATCGCCGCGCGATGGCCTTCTGGCGCGCTATAAAGGCACCTCTCTCGGTGTACGTTGAGCAGTACTACGGAAGAACAACTGTTTGATCAACGATGTCTTCGCTCCTCTCCGGCGGAGAATTTGCGGGCAGCGGTGGCCGCCTTCCGCCGTCTTGACATCCTCCTCCGCCGTGTCTTCGGGTGATCTCCGCTTCGGCGAGTTTCTGGCGTCATCGGCGTAGTCCTCCAAAATAGCGTTGCGTCTCGGGAGGCTTGCCGTCACTTGGCTGTGAAATCGAGGCGACAGCGCAAAGTCGACGGTAGAGACCCTCAAGCAAGGGGAAGAGCCTATGGGCTCAATTCTTCTTAGTTCAACGATCCGAGGTCTTGGAGACACTTTCGAGCAGCAGCGTCAGCGGGTGGGCGCATTTAGAACTTCGTTCGGCGATGATCGAGAAGCCGTCCGTCTGAGCAAATGCTTTATGAAATATTGCGAGATGGAGATAGCGACCTACCTTCGCCACTAGAAAAACCTTGTTTAATTATAGGTTCTGCTTTTTAATATAAACATGTAATTTCTTCATGTCATGTAATTGTATATATATACTTGAGAAAAACCATTTCACGACGGTTCCATTATGGGCAAATGCGTGATATAGGACATATCACAGACGGTTCCATTATGGAACCGTCTGTGATAATATCAGACGGTTCCATAATAGAACCGTCTCGATAAATCTCTTTATAAGTAGGAGCTAGCCCGACTTGCCGCTAGGGTTTGCGCTCTAACTCATCACTCCCAGTGACCTTACTCTCGTCCGTTCCCTACAAATCATTCTTGTGCCGCCATTCCCTCCCCTCCTCTTGGCCGCTTGACCTCGTCGCCGTCGCTTGACCCTTCTTGCTTGGCTCTGGCCGGGCTTTGCTTTCCCATCCTCCTCTATTCTCCTCTAGATCTGTTAGCTTAATGTCTTTTGTTGAGTTTGATTTTTATGCATGAGCCTTAAGTTGTGTCCTAATGTTTGTGTGATTTATGCAAGGTAAAGGAAATGAATGAGGGTTGTCTTTGGTGGTGGGGTCGCATGCCGTGGTTGTCTTGTACTAAGGTCCCTCTCTCTCTACCCTCCTTGCTCTGTGATGAAAATGGCTAGCTAGTGCCTGCGATGGATCTGAGGGCTACTCTTTGGTGTGGTGGGTTTGGACACCCTTGGTCTTATTCTCTTGCGATGAAGCGCTCAATGATGTTAATAGTCTTATCTTTGAAATTGAATTGATAATTAGTTCATATTAATAGTCCCTTGCTCGTGATGTAATGATGTAAATAGTCTTATCTTTGAAATTGAATTGATAATTAGTTCATATTAATAGTCCTCTTCTTTGTGTGATGTAATGATGTCAATAGTCTTATCTTTGAAATTGAATTGATAATTAGTTCATATTAATAGTCCCTTGCTCTCGATGTAATGATGTAAATAGTCTTATCTTTGAAATTGAATTGATAATTAGTTCATATTAATAGTCCCTTGCTCGTGATGTAATGGTGTCAATAGTCTTATGCTGAAATTGAATTGATAATTAGTTCATATTTATAGTCCCCTTGTTCATGCCGGTCAAGTTCTTCTACCTCTTGCGTGCAGTCGTCCTACCATTCCATTCATAATCTCTTCTCTATAAAGTCTCCAGCGTTGGTTTGCTTGTGCCATTAAAACGGCACCATATATATATTATATATATATTATTAAGTGATCTCGACCACTTTAGGAAGTGCGTCCCATGACATGAGAAGAATGAGGCGGTATCCACGGGCAACCTCATTGAGCCTGTAAGTTTAAAAATATGGATGCAAAGAGGCGTTACGTACATCCAATTACGGATTGGGCGTCGCTATGTTGAGAAAGTGGCGTTGATCTAACTTCTCCGTGGGAAGTGGCATCATGTATTAGCAACCAACAATTCTTGAGCATGTAATTATCTTTAAAGCCAACAAGAACACCAAGCAACAAGTTGAGAATGGTTGCTTAGTGTTCTTGTTGGGATTTAAAGATTATGCTCAACATATCAGCAATGAGCAAAGAGCGATGTAATTATATAGATAGTAGAAAAGTCATCCTGAGCGGTTCCGGCCTGGCAAATGCGTGATATGTACTATCACGAGCGGTTTGTAGCTGAAAGCAAATGCGTGATATGTACTATCCTGAGCGGTTTTGGTAAAAGCATCTGTGATAAGTACATATCACGAGCGGTTTGTGCATTTGGAACCGTGCGTGATATTACTATCGCATGACGGTTTGAACCACAAACCGTGCGTGAAAGTATACATCACAGAGCGTTCAAAACCGTGCATGATGACCTCATGTCATCATCGACCCATAAACTTCGGGCGGCTCATGAAAGCGAAATGCGTGATGGCGTTACGAACCGTCTGTGAAAGCCTTTTACGTAGTAGTGGCGACCTCGCACCTTGGCTTCTAGTGCATGAATGGTCTCCCTGACCAAGAGCATCCACATTAGTTGAACGTTTCTGCGCTCTAATATGTTGCCTGTAAGAATATGAATTCTTTTGTATTTCGTTATATAGCTTTGGTATTTACGTATATGTGTATGGCATTTTTCCTTGTAATATCTCTTTTGTACACCCTATATATTGCCTATTCGGTCTCATAAATACATACACAATATTCATAACATGGTATCAGAGCTAGGGCACTAACCTAGCTCATTCTGCTGCCATCCCACCACCGCTACTGCCATCGTCGAAGGCCGCCACCGCACCAAGGGTGCCATCGTCGCCATTCTTTGCCGCCTGGCCGTTGGAGGCCCTTCTTTGTGATGATGCGAGGCGCCGCTAGCGTCGACACGTCGCCCTCCGCCGCCTCGTCGAATTGACCCTTGCCCGCCGCTTGTATCAATCAACTCACGCCGCGCCATTGCTCGCTTGCATGCCGCCATCGCCAGACGATGCAGTGCGCCACGGAGGATCATAATAGATACACTTTCTTTTAGAAACCATATCGGTTTCTTATAGAAATAGAAACTTTCTGTATTCCAAAAATAAATAAAATAAAACCTCCATTTAAGCGCCACGCGTCGGCGCCGCTTTGTTAGACTTCGTTGCTTTGGTCACCGCCAATCGGACCTCTGATCATTGTGTGTCTGCGCTCGATTCGGGCTTCCCCTCGTGCCTCACATCGTCAAGCAGTGTGTCGCATCTCTAGGTACCTTCAGGACACTCTTGACTTTGGACTCTGGTATTCTTCTGATTCTGCTCTCTCCATTCGGGCTTTTTCTGATACTGATTTTGCGGGGTGTAGAGTCAGAGTGGATAAGAAGAGCACTTCTGGCACTTATCACTTCTTAGGTATTTCTCTCACTTCTTAGGCATTTCTCTTATCTCTTAGTCATCTAGGAAGCGATCCTCATTGCCGATCCT
Source organism: Phyllostachys edulis (assembly GCA_036346405.1). Taxonomy (NCBI): domain Eukaryota; kingdom Viridiplantae; phylum Streptophyta; class Magnoliopsida; order Poales; family Poaceae; genus Phyllostachys; species Phyllostachys edulis. Next base: position 53,347 of record JAYEVD010000437.1, read on the forward strand.
TCTTGCGGCGAGTATGTAGCTATGACTAGTAGTTGCTCTCAGGTTCTCTGGATCTTGTCTACTCTGCGGGATTGTGGGTTATTCTTAGATAGTATTCCTCTTTTCTGTGACAATACTAGTGCCATAAACATTGCCAAAATCCCGGTGCAACACTCTAGGACCAAGCATATTGACATTAGATATCATTTCCTTAGAGACCATGTAGAGAAGGGTGATGTTGTGCTTCACTTTGTAGAGTCCGAGCAGCAGGTTGCAGATATTTTCACTAAGGCTCTTGATTCTTCTCGGTTTGCTTCTTTGCGGGGAGAGTTGGGGGTTATTAGTCCTCTTGGCTTGTTTTGAGGGGGAGTTTGATCTTTTGCATCCATTATACCATATTACATTTTAAAATCAACAATTCGCATTCGCATTGTAATATAAGTACTTGGGGCTTTGACTATTATCCTTGTGTGACGGGATATCTTGCTTTACATCTTGCCATGTCTTGTGCTAGTTTGCTAGATTTATCATGTCCTTTTATGTGTAGCTCAGCTTTTGTCGTGCTAGCTCTATTAACTGTGAGAAACTTGAATTAAACCATGACTTGTTGGATCTTGTGACTAGTTTTGCTCTAGTGATCCTCTTATGATTCATGCCATGTCAAATAGGCTAAGTTGAGTCTTGAACCTAAATTGAGTTTTAGATTGAGTTATGCTAGTTCCTTGTTGAAGCATGAGTTAGCATTAACTTTTGTTCTTGAACTAAGTAAAAAAAAATGGAAAATGATCTTTTCTGTGCGAAAAAACTGATCTCACAAATTCTTTCTCATGAGACGGCTTGTCATTGCACTAGGCAAGAACTCGGGGGGAGTTTTGGATGACCTAGACCACTCTCTTGAGCTTATCGTTTGGGTTGGTCGTAACATGGCTTGAGATCTAGCACATGGCTAATAAAACAAAAAATGTGAAAACTGGTTGAAGCTTATGAGGCAGTTGTGGATGGCTCCTAGCCCAGAACTTGTTTTGCTAAGATAAAATCAAAAATGAATTTTAGCAAGCGTTAAATGTGCTAGATATGCTTAATTCCAAGTGCTTGAACAAAATGATTCAACATTGAACTTGTAGCACTCTGAATTAACTCAATTGTAGTTTCTTGGTTCCATTTAGTTTATTAACATGGCTTGGCTCATTTTTGGATACCTTTGGCTAAACTATGATCTTGAGCACCTTGACATGCTAAACATCCATTTAATCTCATATTATTGCTCATTTGGCTTTAGCTTTGATATATATGATTTGCCATGATATAAAATAGTACTTCACATAATATGGCTTGGTGTAATACTTGTAAAGACACCCTGGATAATTTTCATGGCTCCTTTTGCTAAAGATGAATAAAATGCAGTCACTCCATTTCATTCATGCTCTATCTTCTTCCATACATCTTGATGACTCCATTGTCAAAAGGGGAGAAAAATTGGTAAAAATGCTATTTTTTAGCTTGATTTGGAGTTTTTGTGCAAAGTCTTACTAAAATTGGAGTTTTAATGTTTTGTTGTGATTCTCTTGATCTTTTGATTTCTTCTCACCATGACCAAGGTTAAATAGAACAATTGTTCGTTCATATGGATCTAGAGTGAGATTTTTTGACTTATTTGGTGAACTTGAAGCTTTTTGTGAAATTTCTGACTTTTTCAGTAGCTTCAATTTACCTCTGCCTCAATTGGTCATTTTTAGCTCTTTGCATTCCTCTCTTGACCATTTGGAGTTCTATTTACAATTTTTCCTCTCTATTTCCTAAAACTACTTCCAAATTGTATTTTTTAGAAATTGCCAATGTGTTCATCAAGGGGGAGATTGAAGGACCATGTGAGAGGGTCATGAATTATGTTGTCATGAACCATTGCAATTTTGGGAGGTCGGAAAATTGATTTGCAAATTTATCAGAGTTTATAGGTTGCATAAGATATGTTAATGCTAACGTAGGTCAAGTTGTGAAGAACTTATGTCCGGAAACGATTTCTTTGTCTTTGGATGTGCAGGGTCGCCTGGAGTCAACCACATTCAACGGCAAGGATCGAGGCTAAGCACATGGAGGAGCTGAGGCCCAAAATGATCGAGGATGCCGGGTGAGATGGTGATCTCAAGCATAACACGAGAAATGCGGGAAATGTTGAAGGAAAATTCGAACAGCGGGATTGCACCATGCAGCTTGGTCGGTCCAAGTGAGGCGTGGTTCAGTGGAACTGGAACGGGAGAGACTTGCTGACGTGCGGCAAGCCAGTGGTGCATCTACATGTGGCAAGCATGGTGATTGCTTGCAATGGATGGAGAAGACCGAGTCAAGGAAGGGTATTTTGGTAGTTTGACCAAAATACCGGAAACTGCTTCGATAGAAAACCGTGGCGCTTGAGCTGCGTTTAGAAAGACAGTTTAGGTCATGGAGAAGCTGGTATGATCAAGTTGGATCAAAGCTAAGGACTTAGCGGATTCGGTTTATGCGCTTTGAAAAGTGTGCATAAAGAGTAGAGTGTGAGTTAAAACCCGTGTGTGGGGTTATTTGGTTTCCCCCATTGTGCTAAGTGGATAGTATACACTAAGGGTTAGATGTGGCTAGTTAGCCCGTCTATTTAAGGGGTTGGGATGGAGACTTGTGGTCATCCATCCAATCATTCTCTCTTGAGATCTAGGGTTCACGAGTTCTAGGGTTAGGGTTTGAGAGAAGTTGAGTGCTATGGTGTGCTCTCTTGTCCTCCAAGTGGAGTGGCTGTAAAACCCTCATCCTCAAGTAGCAATACATCAATCTTTGTTCATCTCCATGAATCTCTTTTGTGTTGATTGATTTGCTCTTGATTTGGTTGGTTTTTCCCCCATCTCTCTTCCCTTCTTGATCTTGTTGTGCCAAGGACGTGTAAGAGATGGAGATAACCTCTGTAAATTAATCTCCACCCATCTAGGCACTTTTATGGCAAGTTCATGAAGAAACCCGGTTTTTGCTCTCTTTGGCCTCTCCAAGTGATTTGTTGATTCAGTTGTTTTTGCCTCGATTTCTTTGTTGTTCTTGCTTGCTGTGATATATGGGAATATATCTAGAGCCATCTTGGCCATCATCCATCCACGAGCAAGTCATATTCACTATCTTTGGTTTTTGCCCCGTTTTTGTGCAACTTTCCTCAAACAGGAAAATGTCATAACTTTGGCAATGATTTTCTTAATCGATGATTAGAATAGGTTCCTAACATCCTAGAGAGGGTGCATACCAAATTTCAAGTGATTTGGAGCTTTGTATTGATAGTTAGCTCATTTTTAGGTTTTAACTCGGTTTTGGTGCAGCAGAACTTCACGAACCAAAAGATCCTATTTCTCTTAAGTTCTTTCAAGATTTTTGGTTGGGATAGGTTTTTAAGGTCATTACCCAGCTTTGGTTCAAGTTTCAAGTCTTTTTGGATCTACGAATCAAAAGTTACATGGATTTTCGGATTTGAAACAGTGTTGTTTTTTGCACTGTTCATGATCTGAAAATACTGTAGCAATGTGATTTTCAGAATTTTTTTTTATTCTCATTGCTTTTCGTAACTATTGGAGTAAAGAGTGGGTAAATACTTGGGGGGAAATTTGAAGGCACCATCCCCCCCCCCCACCATACCAGTCCTACACCAATCATGGACACCATGGCTAGTTTCTGCCATATTTTAGCCAGAACCCTCTAGAATATTGCTACTAGAGATTGTGGAAGATCTAGGGACTAGGGAGCACAAAAATGTGAGAAAATAGAAAGAAACAAGTTGACCAGAAGACCACCGGGAACATCACGGTTTCCAGAAATCAGAAGGTACTGGTTTTTCTCTATGAGATCTTGATCTGCCTTTCCTTTTTTCTATTTTCACCATTTAATTATATCTAGAATGCTTAGGAAAATTAGTGACTACTGATCTCCATTGTTCTGTGGATATATGTCTCACATTCAAGTATTAAATTGTCAAAAAAAAATGCCTTTTGTCCTAATCTTTGACTGCTCATGTTTGCGCCTTGAATAGCTCTACCAAGATACTGCACTTGGTAGAATTTGAATTTAGTATATCTATTATCTATTGCTAGTTCTCTTTTTTTACCTTGTGATCAACACATTAGCTATATCAGTCTTCAGCAATACTTCCTCTCTTAATACTGATTACTTCTGAGATAAATTCTTTTGTACTATGCATTCTTTAAATCTTGATCAGCTTGTGGATTTTTACCAAGAAAGAGCAGAAGATAGAATGTTGGAACATGTTGCTTAAGAGAAAACTGGGCCACTTCAGTGCTGTTCCTAGCATATATTTTTGTGTTGGACTCAATGTATTTATTCCCAACTAGTGATTGTGTGATTAAGTGGGATATTCACATGTTTATTGATATCCTTATGCATACGATTTTTTTATTATAAAGAAACACTTATGGATACAGGGTTCATTAAACCATACGGTTTTTTTATTATAGAGAAACACTTACGGATCCAGGGTTCATTAAACCATCCATAAAGAGATCTTCAGTCGTAGCCCCTCTAATATGCTAAACTTTGGAGATAAAAAAAAAGATCTCGTAGCTTTTATTTTTGGACAGTTGAAACTCCCCTGAATCAATTTCAACAGCGCAGAAAATCACATTTCGTATTTCCTACACTTCAGGTGGATGCACAACATGTGAGCAAAATGACACCAACTATGCATGGTCCAAAATCCATGGACCGTGTGCTAGCCAGCAAATGCAGCACATAGAGTTACCTACACAAGAATTGTCAAATCAAATTGTATAGCTTTCTTTCTTAACACATGAAACTAAACATGTTCTTTAGTTCTAACTACTCAAAGGCTCACAGGCTTGCTAATCACTGCAGAGACTAAAGTACTTAGAACACGTCCAGAGTTCCTAATTGTTGTGGATTGAACTGAATTGGTAGAACTCGGGGTACGGATAATTCAAATATGACTTGAATTAGATCGTACAGACTGTGTTTAAATTGAATTCAAAACAAGCCCATTTTACCTCAAGGGTCCCCAACATTGATCACAAGCGCGCCGGGCAAGGGCTTCGCGTCCACCCAGTAGCTCTCCCCATCCGCATCGGTGTGCTTCACCTGCAGGCCACCGACACCGTCCTGCGCGAGCACGGTGAGCACGCCGGGGTCGGTGTGCGGGACGATGCCCATGGCGCGTTCGGGCTCGGGGCACACAGCCACAGGGTAGTATTGGCAGACCATCACCTTCCCCTCCAGGCAGGAGGCCTCCTCCACCGTCGCGGCCCCGAGCCCGAGCCCCTCGGAGAGCAGCGCCATCACGGCGCGGCAGACGGGCGGGATGAGTGCCGTGTCGGCCGTCGGGCCTCGTGGGCCCGAGCGCGACCTGGATGGTGTCGCGCCAGCTCGCGGCGGGGGAGCCGTACAGGTCGACGTTGGATAAGTAGTTCATCCAGCCCTCCACGGAGCGGCAGTAGTGAGCGGCGCGCTCGGGGGCGGGGAGCTCGTGGAAGGCGCGCACCGCGGCGAGGACCCGAGCGGGGTAGTCGGAGGGGACGAGAGCCTGGTAGTTGACGAGGTGGAAGAAGCCCCATTAGCGGGCGGCTGCGGCGAGGGGTGCGAGGAGGGAGAGGTCGACGACGGGGATGGAGACGCCCGGGGAGCCAGTGGGAGGGAGGCGTAGGGGTCGGGGTGGAGGAAGAGCACGGGGACGGTGGAGAAGCCGGACTCGACGAGGACGCGGACGCCGGTGCGGGGCTCGTCGAAGGCCTTGAGGTCGGACGCCGGGGCGGAGGATGCCATGGCCGTTCGCTTCTTATTGACCCGGGGTGGGGGGGGCGCGGGAATGTATGAGGTTGAACTGAATTGGGCCGCGGGCGCGATGGTTTATAGTGCAAAACTGCAAATTGCAACCGGCAAGTAGACAACAACCTGTAGAAGAAAGCAACCAGCTAGCCACCAAATCGTCTTCGTTTGATGTTAAGCGGATTGTGAATTGTTCGTTGGAGTTATTTTGTGATTGGAAAACTGTAGAAGATATCTTCTGCAGGTTGCTGGTTGAAGTTATCAACCTAAGTGATAGGAAACAAAACTGAGAAAATTCATTCCTTGCCATTGAGCAAGTCACGTTTTCAGGATATGACTCAGAATAACTGTGTATTCATTCTATGTCATCGGATTTTGAAATTTCTTCACGGTATGACATCGCCATCGTCCACCCTGTCAATTGCTTGCCATTAAGGGTGCGCAAAGACCATTTTGCCTCTGTGAATATGTCATTCTCTCATCTTGCTCTATCTCTGCAATTGGGACCCGTATGTAAGAGCATTCTTATACCTTTTTCTCTTTTCTCATTCTTTAATCTCCCCCTCCCTGCATGCTCTCTCTCACTCATCCTCCAACAAGCAGTGCATCTGCGACCAGCAATGCGGCAACCTGGTCTCCCCGTTCCCTTCACCAGCCAGTTGATGCACAGATTCGTGACGAGAGGCGGCGGCGCGATGGAGTCGAACATGACGCGTCGACGTGGCCTAGGTCCACGCTATCCTTTTCATCATCTCCTGCTTGTACCTCGACACGGTGGTAGAAGACTGTAACATCCCGTGTTTTTTTATGGGAATAGTAATTACCTATCTGATTTTCATTTTCGTCCGTGTTTCAATTTACCAAGCTATCTTGAAAACCTTCTAACTTCTTTAAGCTCGGTGTGTGTTTCAAACTTCGAAATTCAAATTCAAGTTGAATTTCTTCTCTTTTCAGCTTTGGCCTTCTCTCTTGTCTTGGGCTCAGCCCATTCCTTTTGGGCACCGGCCCTTTGCCCTCCTTGGCCTCTCGGCCCGTGACCACTGCCCATTTCTCCTTCCGAGCCCGCATAGCCCAAGCGCCCTTGACCTTTCTTCTTCACCGGCTCCCAGCGCCCTTCTTCCTCTTCCTCGTTTGGCTGACACCTGCAAGCGCCTCCCTCCTCCCTGTCGCCGCCTTTGTGACCATGCTCCTCTGGCCGGCCTCTGCCGGCAAACTGCGAGCTCCACTAACAACCGCGACCCTAGAGCCCTTCCTCGCCTGTCTTCTCGGCCGTCGCTTGTGACGTCTCCTGATCCTCGCCGCTCTGGAGCTCCGGATTAAGCGTCGCCTACCGTCAGCTGACCAAAGTCTTGCCTCCTCGCCTTGTCTTGTTGCCGCGCGCTGCGTCCTTACCACTCTGCAACCCGGCCCGTGCCTTGCTGCCTTGCGCGCTTTCGCGCCGATGTGGGCGCAAAAGCCCGTCGCCGGCAGCGTCATGACTTATCTGCCGCCTCGTCATCGCGCGGGCGCCGCGCGCGCGGTCGTTGCCACGCTTCGCCCGACCTGCGTCGTCTTGACGCAACGTCGCCCGTCCGCCGCGCCCATTGCGCCGCCGCTCTGTCCTCACTGGCTCCTTGCCTCCCATGGCGCCTATTTAAGCTCCCATGTGCCCCCTTACTTCCTTCGCATCGCCGAGACCGGTAGCTCTGACCAAAAACCGCCGCGCTGAGCTCTTTTAGCATATTTGCCCTCGCCAAGCCGTCCTTGCTCGGTGAGCCTTAGACCGCAAACCGCATCACTGGATGCCCGCGACACGAGATTCTATCCCCTCCTCCTTGCTCACTCCGCCGCACGAGCGAGCCACCGTAAGCGCCCTCTTCCTCCGTACAGTTGTCGTGGTGGGACCACCACAAGTCGCCTCGAGCCACTAACCCCGGTGGCTTCCTCTCCTCGGTAGCGACCCGTGCCTTGTGTAGCCCCTACTCTCAGTCGTAACCGCCAGGACCACCATGCTCCCGCCCGTGCCGCGTGCATCGCTCATGCCGCCTTACTTGCGCGCTGCCTCTCTCGGTCTTGCTTGTTGCCGGTGAGTCGCCCGCCTCGTGGGCCCCTTCGCCACTTCACCATTGCTTGCATTGGCGCAAGCAAAATCTGAAGCCAGCCCACGCCATCCTCTGCCTCTTCCCTCTGTACAGAAGAGAAGAAGCAGGATGAAATCAAATGGGGATCAATTTTACTCCTTTCTTTGGTGACCAGGTGAGGCCGGCCTCTATATGCTGTCTTGGCGTCCGCTGGACCGGTCCTGCAGACCTCCCCATGGACAGCGCCCTTTGCCTTGTGGGCCCTCCCGTCAACCTTTTCTCTCCCCCCCTTTTTTCCTGATTTTCTTTAGGGTTTTAATTCCCTTCCGAACTTCGTAAATCCCGTTCTCCTCCGTTATAACTCCAAAAATTATGAGTTTGGTCTCTAAAATTTTGTAAATTCAAGATCTTGCTAATGGCATAGGTCTTGTTCAATTTGGAGTTCATTTGTTTATTCGTGTGTATTTATTTGCTCTCTTTTGCTTGTTTGTGCCTTTTTCTAGTGCGGTCGTCCGATTAGGATTCGAAGACACGGAGAATCTCCAAGTTGATCAAGCACAAGAATACCAAGATCCTCTTACCTATATCCAAGGCGAGTCAATACTTTGATCATATTGAGCTTACATTTTATGCAAATTATATTTATTTAAATTATCAAACTTGCATGCTTTAATTATTTAATCAAACGTATGTTAAAAGATTAAGGTAGTTAAATAACCATTTGATGATTAATTAATTAATATGCCATCCTTGATAATTTGAATCCCTTAATCCTTGTCACCCTAGTAACTATATGGTAAATAATAGTTATAGGTTGTACTTAAGCGACATGCTAGTCTTGTTAAGTACCGAGGCATTAAATGTCCCAATCATCATCCTTTAAAACATGAAAATGGTTTTGGCAGTCGTTGTGGGGAAATGACTAAAATTGTGGAATTGGTGGATTTTACTCCTCAAAAACCCTAATTGCTAGTTCTATCTGGGCAGATGGTGAGGCGGAGTGTGCTAACGGAGCACACGGTTTGTGGAATGAACCGCCCAGATAACCCTAAGGACTTAATCTTGTCACTACCTCCCGTGTTAAACAAGTGCAACCACAAGTCTGCAAAGTGCAACTTGGCTTAGTAAAGTTATTGAACCCTGAAAGTCATCTCATTGGAGGGGGTCGATGATGTACAAGTGGCGGAGATACTCCAGCTTGAAAGGGGCACCAAGGTAGGGTGAAGTTGCCAGCTGCACTAGTCGTTGTGGCCAGGGCCAGCTGCGCTAGTCGTTGTGGTGAACATCCCATACAACATATGGGCGTAACCCCATATGGGTGAAATGACAAAAGGGGTGAGATATCTAGAAAGATTACTGTGACGGTCGCCCAACTACATGACTACAGAATCATATGGGGTAACGGGTATGACTATCTCTTGTTGGTAAAGTGTATAACCTCTGCAGAGTCTGAACTGTTTAAACAGTCGCGCCTACGGTCAAAGGCGGGCATGGGAATCATAACTTGAGTTAGTTCTATTTCAAAACCTTGTGGGTGGTATGAAAATGGTGGAAGGACTCACCTAGCCCTGTGTTGGATTTTTCCCTGAGTCTTCGAGCTCAGTGGGTGTGGTCATTGGAGGCAGCTCCAATTAAAAAGATGCATGGTGTAGAGCTTCTGACAGATGGAACCTCTACTGTTATTAATTATTGCACATTACTCTCTTTATTAAACTGCAATTTGTTAAAATGCTAAGTGATAGGACTTTGTAAGTATGATATTTGAAAAGCTTGCTTTCGCAAATAAAAGAACCGAGCCATCCTTGTTTAACCCTGCATGTATACTATTGCATTGTGCGTTGGCTCACGAGCACGGTAGTAGTGCTCATTCTCGCTCCTCTCCCCAAACCCTTCAGATAATAAAGACGAAGGAGACTATGCTTTCTACGAAGGCCCAGAAGATGATGGACAAGGAAATGACGAGGAGTAGTATAGTTCTGTAGTTTAGGTCTCGCCCAGTCTAAGTAGACTCGTTGGTACTCGCGTACAACCGATATTATCCAGCTCTTGGTTAGTATCCGTCGTACACGAGTCACCCCAGTCGCTTGCCTGTGTGAGATGAGCCCTACCTCCCCTTTTGCTTCCGCTGTAGATTTCGTTATCTTCATGTAATGTAATCAAGTTGGCATTTTTAAAGGTCTTCAATCCTATAACCAAGCTAAGGTCTCAACTTACGGTCAAACTGGCTCTGATACCACTTTTGTAACAACCCCAAAATTGGGACTGCTAGTATCCTTACAACTATCCAGGATGTACAGTTGTAAAGTCGTGGTTTCACAAGCAAGCAAACGTTTACAGCAAAAGACGGACTTTTATTACAACAGATATGGTTTAACAGCCAGTTTGAAAGCGGAAGCAGGCATCCAAGCCCAAATTTAATATAATACACTTCAAAAGAGTGCCGAAACCACAGGCAAGCTTGGGCGCAAAAGAGACCCTAGTACCAGTAGTCGTCACCGTCTACTGAATCTTCCTGCTCGTAGAGAACACCTGAATCTTCCCAAATCTCTTCTGTTGATGTTTAAGCAAGAATGAGTACTACTACCGCACTCAACAAATTGCATGGGAAATGCTATTTAATTATATGCTAGGAATATCAAAGGAATGGTATAGTTTTACCAATACAGGTATATGTGGAATGCAATAGTTGAATTTAAAAGCTTTACAATAAGTAAAGACAGTAAAACAATACTAAATATAGCCATAGGGGTTTACAACATCTGAAGTTATTAATTAACATCTGTAAAAACCTACTTATGCCTTGCATATTGAAATCACCCATGAACACAGCTTCATTGACCGGAAGCACGGTGTATTTGAATATCATTGATTTACACTCTGCAGAGTTGCCCAACTTTACCCACACGATATCTCAAACTCGCATTGTTACGCAACATGTTAGCGTGCAACTGAGTTGAGATAACAAAACATTTTCATTGTCTGTTACTTGGCACAAGGTTCTTGTCCTTACTTGTCATCCAGTGAGGCGATGGCCCAACACCAACTCATGGCTGTCCACCTCTAGATCTCACTGATGACTCATTTTACCAAGTATATTGGGTTGTCCAACTTTTGGTCTCAACCCTCAACTTTGCACAAAAACCTATTGGCCTAAAGCCAACCTTCATATCGATGTTAGAAATGAGTTACGCATGACATTGCGGAATATTTGCTATTATTTTATGTGGACTAAATTTGTCAAGGTGAATATGGCCTACAAGAATAGGTGGTTTGATGTGTGGGGTGAAGGGTTTTTATCTATTCAACATGGCATTCCAAAGTATTATTTCTTTGTTGAAATAATTGGCTAAAATATATTAATGAAGATAATGATATGAATTATATGGAATGTAGGTTCAATATGTTCAAGGTATGCAATTTGCCTCCTTGCTCAAAGTCCTCAAAGCGTCACCTGCTATACATGTCCTATCTGTGATGTCTGAAAGTGGCTCGTCGCGTCGAAACCTAACATAAGACACAAAACCAATAAAATACTTGGCTCGACAAGGAATGAGCCTAGAAAAAGAATCCAACTACAACAAAAATATAAAAAGAGATAAAGAATCAACTTAAAGAGGTAAAAGATTTAACAGGAGTTTGATATGGTTGAATGGAGCTAAGAATGGGCTTTATGGGCTCGAGATGGTCAGAATGGATATATAATATCAATTTAGGGTTTCGATGAATAGTGATCATTTCTTTGTTTATACCTATTAATTAGATACAAGCGATAATTAACCGCTAATCTAGGTTTAGGAGCGATAACGGTTCTTGTTTGAGCGATGTATATGTAATCTGGAATGAGCAGTCTTTGTCTTTGTGAAGCGATCTTGGGTTTTTCAGTGAAACGATGATGGAAATCTTGTGCATGTGAACGATGTTAGACTCTGAGGAATGAAGCGATTGCTAGGCTTGTGCGATCTTGGGCTTAACAAAAAGCAATGAAGCCCGCTCGTAGAGGCGGCCACAGACCCAAATCCTTTATAGCCTTAAGGCCTTAGGGTTCTGGTGGCCTTGACCATAAGCCGCCCATAGCTCTGCTTGTGGGGAAACTAGGCGGGCGGCATGGGTTTAGCGACGCCGGCGGCAGCGGCGGCTGGCGGAGCAGGAAGAAGGCGGGCTGAGGAAGGCTCCGCCCAAGTAGGTGGCCTCTAACTCTAGGGTTTTGCGTGGGGTGTGTTTGGATTTGGTTTCTTGGGTTTGGGGTGGCGGCGGTGAGTGAGAGGGCGGCGTCGGTGCAGATCCGGCGGATCTGGCCGAGGGTAGGGGATGGGTTTGGGGTGTTTGAAATGGGGTGGATCTGGAGGAGGTGAACCCGCTACGGGAGTGGATGAACCATGGCTGAGCTCTTCTTGCTCTGGGGACGAAGGTGGGTGGGGAGGGAGAAGTGGTCGCGAGTTGGAAATTTGGGTGGGGTGCGGCTTTTTATAGCCCAGAGGCCGGTTGGAGTAAGGCGCGGCATGGGCGGCGACACCGCAGCGGCGGCGTGGTTGGGCGAGATTTTGGCGGTGCGCGACGGAGTGGTGGCGGCATGGGCGGGCGTGGGGCTGCGTCCTTGTTGCGGTGACCCTCTCGCTGGAAGCGAGCAGAGGTGGTGGAAGCGGCTCGAGTATGTAGCGCATTGAAAGCCTTGAGGCGGTGGCAGCTCTCCCAGCTGGAGCGAGGCAGGAGGTGGCGGGAGCAATGGGGCCTTGGCGGCCTTGGCGTGGCGGCAACTCGGGGCGGTGCATTGAATCTGAGAGGAGGTGGCGCGACAGGTGGCGGCGCACTGGTGCGGCTTGGCGTGGAGTAGTGGCCAGAGGCGGTGGCGCCTCGCCTCCATGACAGCCATGTGGATGGCGGCAGGGTGGGCGGTTGAGGCGAACACGTCCGGGAGGGAGAAAGCGGGAGGGAGAAAAGGGAAAGCGGGATTTGGTTTGAGATTTGAAGGTTTTGGTTGAATTTTGCTAAACTGGATTTGAAAGCGAGATTCAAATCAAACTCAAATCTAATTTGAAAATTTTCAGGTGTTTCAGGGAGCCACGGCTCACACTAGCGCTAGTGTCTCCGTCCTGGACGCTGGCGTCGGATGGGTATGGGGTGCGGCGCGTAGATTGCTAGTGCCGCGCTATGATGCTGGATGCCTTGGTGAGAAGAAGATTTGGGGAGAAGCAGCAGCTAGGGAGGTTGGGCTTGGTCTTCGCATCTAACGACTACAAGCGCATCAAAGCAAGATTAGATAGTCACAAATGGTGTCCGCGTGAAGGGAAAGTTACGTGTGTCCGTGAATTAGCCATTTCGTGGGAAAAGGACGTCGAAGCCTTTCTCATTGCAGCATCAATGCTGGTTGTCGCGAGTGTCGCGACCTTCGAAGCCCGTTGTAACGCCCACTAAGCCCTTGGTTGCCCCTTCGGCGAAGCCTTTCCTCGTCAAACAATTCCTTTTCAGATTGGGTTTTTCTTGGTTCGTCGTTGCTAGTAGACTTGAGCTTGCACAACATCACGAATTTTCGCCGGTGTTAGTGTAATTTCATTTCGTATTTATAAAAATAGGTGTACCCAAATTTTTTTATCAAAATTAATGCCCCGACCACACGGCCACCGTGCGGTGTCGTCACCACCTTACACATGAGAGTCATTTGTCACGGTGAGTTTTTTTAAAAAAAAGCCCCGAAGAGGTTTTAAAAATCATTTGTCGTCAGCAGCCGCTGTAAGGCAGCACACTGTAACATTTTTTCCTTAAAAAATCATTTAAATATATTTTTGTATGAATTTTTAAATATAGCAAATGAGCTCCAAAAACTATGAATTTTTTTGTGGAGCCTCCTGAGATAGTGTACTTGCTTGTGTAAGTTTTTCAAAATTTTAGCCTTTCTGAAATTTTCTCAAAAATTCATTTAAGTACACTATTTGTAGAAATTTTTTAATATAGAAAATGAGGTCCTAACATTATGAATTTTTTTAAAGGCTCCTTACACAGTGGACTTGATTGTGCAATGTTTTTCAGAATTTTTTATTTCTGAAAATGTCTCGAAAATTAAAGGTTTAGATCTCGAAAATTAGGGTTTTAGGTTTAGGAAATTAGGGCTTCATGTTTTCATGTAACTTGGAATGTGTGAAGTTTACTACCACATGGATCATTCTAGGTGCAGCAGCATTGTTATAGCAGTAGTGACAGAATTTGAACTCCCGTAGTAGTACTAATCATACTACTATTATTTAGATTTTGGGTATCATACTATTTTCTTTCGCTCTGAGTAGTACTAATCATACTGCTATTATTTAGATTTTGGTAGTGAATAACGTGGCCTCTGTCTTTAGTTCTTCACCCAGTAATATTGCTATAATAGTAGTGGTAGAATTTGAACTCCCAATGTCTTTAGCAAACATTTCGGCCTGTTTCGAATCTGTACTACAGCAACATCGCAAGATGCAGCAGGACACATACTAGAGGTGGGAACATAGATGCCACTATCTAGGAGTTAAGTTGGTCTTATACGGGCTCGATTGGAGTAATAGTATTACTATTACTATCTAGGGTGAACATGAAATCATGCCGTCATTTCATGTGGTACTAAACTTCTCACATTCTAAGTCACATAAAATCATGTCGTCATTTGTTAGGAAGGGAAACAAACGATTCACTAAGGGTTCGCGGTATGGCAAAAACACTCTATCATGTCGCTGTCCCAAGAAGCTTTCATGCATTATCTTACTCATTAGCTCAAAGGTACGATCAAAGCTGCCCCCTTTTACGTTGCCCATTAATCAGCACAGGAACTAAATAAAATGGTTCACTAGGCCCTCCGCATCCCATCCAGGAATTCCTAGAGTAGTCACAGCGTCAGAAATTCCGGAAGCGTTGTCGAGGCGCAACACTGCCGGCAAGAGGAACATCAATGATGGGACGACAGACGTGCGGAGGAGAGAGGCCAGACGTTGGCCTAAACCCTTAATGAATGCCTCTTTACCTAAAGTGGTCCATGTGGTAATAAACTTCACATATTCCAAGTCACATGAAATCATGAAGCCCTAATTTCTGAAACCTAAAACCCTAATTTTTGAGACATAAACCCTTAATTTTTGAGATATTTCCATAAATATAAAATTCTAAGAAACATTACGCAATCAAGTCCACTGTGTAAGGAGCCTTTTAAAAAAATTCATAATGTTTGGACCTCATTTTCTATATTAAAAAATTCCTACAAATAGTATACTTAAATGAATTTTTGAGAAAAATTCAGAACGAATAAATTTTAAAAAAAATACACAAGCAATTACACTATGTCAAGAGGCTCCACAAAAATTTCATAATTTTTTGAGCTTATTTATTATATTTAAAACTTCATACAAAAAAGTGTGTGTGTGTGTGTGTGTGTGTATATATATATATATATATATATATATATATAGGAAACCTAAAGTATTTTTCCTATATAGGAAGCCTTTTTCCTACTCAGGTGTAGTTACTCCTATTAAGTATCTCTAGCGTAGGGAGTATCTTCATGAACCGAAAGTATGTATGTGTAGTATCACAGTATATAAGACCACCTAGGTGGTATTCACACCTTCGAGGGCATGGTATGTATAATTTTTTAGACATACTCCTTTTTATGTCTTGAATATGAAGGTATTTCTAAAATATGCTAAAAACTATAGACTCTCTTGCAATTTTTTAGGTGTGGTTCACATTAGAGTATCTTATAATTAGTATATGAGTATACCCAAAGTGATAAAAGAGTATGTCAAGTTTTTTAGGTGGTATATCGAGAAGTGGGAATGCTTCACCGAGGAGTAGAAAGTATTTTTCCTATATATATATATATATATATATATATATATATATATATATATATATATATATATACACACTACAGTCTTATTTGCCTTGCGTGGCAGCATATACGCAGCTGGAAGTGTCAATTTTGAGAAAAAAAAAAAAAGTACGCCTATTTTTGTAAATACAAAACAAAATTACGCTAATACCGACAAAAACTCCAACATCACACATGGCGTACCACCAGGAATACCAACAAACACCCCCAAGGTCTCATGTCATGTCATGTCGCGCATAATGTTTAGTCAGATTACCTATGCCATAAGATTTCAGCCATCGTTGGGAACACAGGAATTTAAGAGAACTGTTTAATTCCCACAGAAATCAGGAAAACATCTCGTGTTCCAAACAGGACTTCAATTTTTAATAAATCACGTAGGAACAATACCATTGGTCCTAACTCTGTTAATCCAGAGGCCTACAATCTCGTACATGAACTGACGTACTCGCAAAGCTAACCTAGCACCGCACAGTGGCGTATCTAGAATTTTTAGAATGGGTGTTGAACTTGAATTAGGTTGTCTAGATATACCAATATCAATACGTCGATACCGTGAGATGTCATTTTTTCAGAAACACTGATACGACGATGCACGTATATATATATAACAAAATACAAAAAATATAGAAATTAATGATTTCATATGAGGAATTTGGCGATATAACACAAGCATAATGACATAAATTAAATAGCAAAATATAGATATTAATGCGAGTTAAGGAGGTGGAAACAAGAAATAGAGCTATTTTTGCTCCAAGCTTCTTATTTTGCTGAGTTATGCTATTACTTTTGTTGTCTGGCTAAGACTTGTGCTTGGTGCTTGACCGTTGTTGTTTTCTCTATTTTTCTATTTTGGGTTGTACCAGCTATACCACTAAATCTTATTTTATTCCTCTAATAGTGATCGGTAGATGCCATGTCTTCTTTTTCAACAAAAAAAAATTTGTGCTCTGTCTTGGTCGTTGTTGTTTTCTCACTTTTTTTCTGTTCCAGGCTATAGCAGCTATACTGCTAAAACTTATTTTCTTCCTCTACTAGTGATCGGTAGAGCTCCTGTCTTCTTTTTTAAAATTTTTTAATAGATACATACCTTGCTGATCATGCTCTTTTTTGTTTTTTTCCCATCAGTAAGAACTCCATCTAAGAATGTTCCTTCTATAGAGCAAAATTTAGCATGTACACATATGTAACAAGAGTCCAACTATCTGTTTATTGCCCCAGACAAAGATTGTATTTTTGTACAACATCCATTGGAAAGAACCAAGAAAGCAGAAGAAGAAGCTTAGACTCCAGAAATAACCGAAGCTGGAGCAGAGCAGAGCCAGGGAGAAGAATTAGAATGTGTAGAACACACCTAGATTTAGAGAGAGGACGATGACGGTGAGCTGGATATACTGCTCCCTTCCCGCCGCCACGCTCCCTCCTAGCCACCGCGTTGCTCCCTTGGTGTCGTTCACTCCCTTCCTCTTTGTTTGTCGCGCTACCACTGACGAGGATTAAAACCTCTATGTATTATTTTAAATGCATAGTAAAAGACCATACGTCTTCATGGTTGTAACCCCTAAGACTAACGACCTCCTGGTCGTTAGTATTGAAGAGGTTACTTAATGGGTACCTGGTGGGATGAGGCTTTGTGCCTAATCCCGACGAGATAACCTCGTAAAATTCTTGAAGCTGGTATTTCTTATCGTATGATGAATGGAACCGTGTTATCGTTCCAAACCATGCGATGGTACAACCACTGAGACAACGATTGTTAACCACCCTACGGTTAAGCTTTTCACAAACCGCACTGGAAGATTAGCACATTGCTAACTTCTACCGTTCAAACCGGTCGTAACGCTTCACGAGGGCGTCTTCTCCGGGAGTAATTGCCATCTCTTGGAAGTTATTTAAAGGTGAAACCACGAGAGAACGAGGGGAGAGCGAGGCGACACACAAAACAAGGCCAAGGCAAAGATATGCCTGAAGCCTAAGCGGTGGAATTAGAAGCTAGATAATCGACCTTAGACTCATATTCTAAGTCGATTGCGGTTAAGCATTCCTCCATTCGATGTAATTGAGGGTAGTATTTAGCCACATCTTGTAAATCCAGTTCATATCAATAAAGCGACCCCATTCCATTCCGGGATATTCCACGTCATTTTCCTCGTTTATTTTCGTAAGATCGGCGATTCGATCGTCGGCACCGGGCGCCGTCCGTGGGGAAGAAGGCGTAAGTTTCTGAAGAAATTTTCTTTTTAAGCTCAAGAAAATCCTCGCCAAAAACTCTGCAATCGCTCATGCGATTATGCGGAGTTTGGGATGAGAAAAGCGGATTCGATTGGCGGACTCGCCAACCTCGACATGGAAGGATGTATCCGCGCCATGGAAGAAAATGGCGAGTCATCATCCTCGTCCTCCTCCGTGGCTCGCGACGTCGCCAGGCATTAGCGGTCGATCGGATGGATGAAGATCTTGCCGCCACTACCGGTGGCGCAACGGAGAAAGCCCGTTCCGACCGGTTCGAATGCGGAGGATCTCTTCAAGCGGTCTTCTCGGCCGTGAAAGCAGTGAAGAAATTTCAGCTCCATCGCTGGGAAAACTCTATACCATTGATGAAATCATGGTGAAAGATACTCTCGCTTGACCGGCAATTCGAGTCAAGCGTCACCTAATGCGGTGTCGATGAAACCTCCGCGTCGTAGGCCATGTGGGGATGATCACACTCGACATCTGATCGGCGGTTCGTCGGATCGGTGAAGACCTCGAGAAGTGCTCATCTCGACCGATCTCCATCGTGGAAGATTCTGGCGAAGCGGTGACAAGCTCTCCATTAGTTATGATGGAAGCTCGCCGGAAGATCAATCTTTGGAAGCACGAGGTCAGCGATCGGAGATGAAGATCAAGATGCCTGCATGGTCCTACACTCTCTACCACGCCATCACGTGTTGTTAGAGATGATCCGGGCCGTCAAGCACCAACCAGGAGGCAGCGGAACTAATCGGCGCCAATCGGTTAACTACTTTGACCTTTGCCCGCTGAGTGGTAGCGGGACCGAACAAATCGAAGGTCGGGGAAGGTTGAACGGTACACCTCGACCGATATGAACCACGAGACCTTGATAGCTATCTAAAACTTGCGGCGTATTCAAAACATGTTAAATAATTCGATCTGCTCTAGCGAAACGCCTAATTTTATTACAACTCGTAGGTCGGTATCAGAAATTCTCCAACAGACCATCGTGAGCGAGGCGTCACAGAAACGAGAGGGTTCGGGAAGTCGGACTAGGACTTAGTCCCAGCGCTCCTCCTCGGTGAGGGGCAACCGCGGTCATACCGAAGCGATCGATACCAAGACCTCCTCGGCGATTCCGACCAAGGAGTCACGAGGGGAAAGGCTATTTCAAGAGGGTACTCCCCGCTCGTCGAGAAGAACCACCACCACTAGGACCTAACGATCTCGAGCATCATTTGAACCAAGTGGGCGATCGTGGACATCATATCAATGTCCACGGCCGGATCGACTACCGGAGTTCAGCGTTCCAATCTTAGGGATCGGTCTCCGGCCGATTACAATCCGACACATTCGGAGAAGGCGCCATGAATCAATCACGGGTTGTCGAGCCTTCTCTGCCGGGCTCCAAGGCGTGCGTTAGCCTAGCTTGAGGTTCGAGCCAAGCCAATTTGGACAAATTCAATGGAACTCAAAACCCATTGGAATTTCTCCAAATATATACCACTTCTATCGAGTGGTGGCGATGAGAATGTAATGGCCAACTATTTACCCGCGTGCTCGAAGAAGTGCGCGGTCGTGGTTGTTAAACTTACGGTCGGATCCATATATACTTAGGAACAACTCTGTGATCTTCGATTGCCAACTTCGAGTGCGTCGGCCATACGGCAAGAGGACGATCTCCACGAATCGGCGAGGATCGATGAGACTTTCGTCAATATATCAAGAGGTTCGGCCGGTTAAGTAACTCTATACCGAAGTCGCGAGTCCTCATTATTGGGCTTTTAAAAGCGGTCTAAGGAATCGGCGGTTTCACGGAGGACATAGCAATGAACCCTCCAAGAACAACCGTTGAGCTTTTTGATATGGCGGACAAATATGCCCTTTGCTAGTGAAGCAATCGAGTGGTGTGAAGCCATCGATCGGAAAGACAAGATTCTGACCGGTGCGGACAAGCAGAGAAAAAAGAACAAGAAGTCTCTCAAGAAGAAAAAAGAACCGCGAGACAGAAGCGACAAAGAAGTCCGCGCCGTTCGGACAAGATTAGGAAGGGCAAGAAGGACTATCTGCGGTCGAAGCAAAACAAAAGTTAAATAGAAGGATTCGAGACGAATAAGTGGTGTCCACTTCACGTGACGAGGGCATGATCTGCGCGACTGTCGTGTCTGGCGAAGAAAGCGGAGGATTATTATGCGGGTAAGGACCACTTCCGGCAATCTGAGGAACATGGAGAAAGCGAGCTCCAAAAGGACAAGGATGGCGGCGAGGAGATGGAGTACAGGATCCCCAACACAGATCAACATGATTTTTGGAGGATCTTCTTCATCTGAGTCGAGCGTCATCGAAGGCCATGGGCGGGAGGTCAACCTCGTCGAATCTCCAAGCTGTAATCAAGCACTCGAAGTGGTCGGACACGCAATTTCCTTGACAAAACGGCATCGCACCATCCATCGACTCGCCAGGGTAGGTTCCCCATCGTCGTTCAACCAACTATTAATAATTATCGGGTTAATCGGGTCTTAGTGGATGGAGGTAGTTCCTTGAATATATTATTTGTAGGAGCTTTAGAAGAAATCACGAGTCCCCATGTCAAAGGTGAAACACATGAAATATGCTTTTCATGGCATAGTTAGGGTTCTCTGCTAAGCGATAGGACAAGTTTCCTTCTAGGTGGCGTTTGGAAAACGACAATTTCGAGCAGAGAGAAGATCCGTTTGATGTAGTAAACTTGAATCCGCATACAGCGGAATCCTCGATCGACCGGCATTAGCAAAATTCTTGATAGCCACGCATTACGGTTATCAAAGTTTGAAAATCTGGGGCCAAAGGAGTCATCACAATTCGAGGAGATCGAGAAAATGAAACTACGTATGCGATCGGAAATCCTTTGCCTTTGGTTGATGAACTTCCGACCGAGAGAGGTTAATCCGTCTCCCATTCGGTCAAGCACTTTCGAAGCCAAAGATGGCGCCCAAACCATCCGGCCGGACCAAGGAGGTACTACTCGACAAAAGCGCTTCTCCGGATAGCGTCAAGTCGTCGCATGGGTCGAGACAACGGATCAACGCGCCAAGATTCTAGTCGGGGCAAGACTCGACCCTAAATAGGAAGAGTCGCTCGTCTCCTTCCTCCGAGCAAATCAAGGCGTGTTTGCTTGGCAAGCGTCCGATATGCAGAGTCCCGGGAGGTGATCGACGCAGGCTTGCTCTCGGCGATAAAAACCGATCAGCGAAACTTCGGCGTTTGCACCCGATCGGAAGGAAGCAATCGATCGGAGATTGACAAGCTTCTCCAAGCGGGATTTATTCGTGAAGTCGACCACCCACGGTGGCTTGCTAATCTGTAATGGTTAGGAAAAATAATGGGAAATGGCGAATGTGTATCGACTTTCTGGATCTTAATAAAGCTTGTCAGAAGGATGACTTTCCCCTTCCGCATTGATCAACTAGTAGACTCTACTTACGGGTGCGAGTTACTAAGTTTTTTAGATCGTATTAGGTACCACAGTTAGTATGTGTAAAGAAGATGAGGAAAACTTCCTTCATCACCCCATATGGTACTTCTTGTTATATTAAGATGCCATTTGGTCTCAAAAATCTTTGGTGCAACTTTTCAAGGTTGATGCAAAAACTTTTAGTCCACAAATCGGTCGGAATCTAGAAGCTTATGTTGGCGATCAGGTCGTAAAGACCACCAACGGCGACCACGTTCACGACTTACAAGAAACCTTTAACAACGAGAAGACATAACCTCAAGTTAAATCCAGGAAAAAGTGTGTGTTAGGAGTTTCTGTTTGAAAGCGCTTGGTTTCCTAGTTTCGCTAGAGGTATTGAAGCTAATCCGGCCAAAATTGCGGCCATCGACGGATCGCCCTCAGACCACGAAGAAGGAAGTCCAAAAACTAGCGGTACGTATGGCGTTAAGCGTTCATAGCAAGATTAGGGAAAAAGGATTACCTTTCTTTAAACTTCTTGGAAGCATGGGAGTTTGAGTGGACTAAAAGGCAAGCGATGCCTTTGAGGAACTCAAAAAGTACCTTACAAGTACCCGGTTTTAGTTTCTCGAGGCCAAGGAGAAACATTGCTAATTTACGTGGCGGCAACACCACAGAGGCAGTTAGCGGTGTCTTGGTTGTAGAAAGGAATAATATCCAACGACCGGTCTATTACGTGGCGAAGTCTTACATGGACCAAGGAAAGATACCCACGGTACAAAAGTTGCTCTATGGCCTCCTTATGTCTTCAAGGAAGCTAAGGCACTATTTTCGAGAGCCCACAAAGTGGTCGTACCTAGGATACCCCTTGGTCAAGTCCTTGGAAAGCGAGGAATCATCGGGACGAATAGCCAAATGGGCGGTCGAGCTAAGGCGTTCGATCTCCATTTTATTTCACGACGACAATAAAGTCGAGCAATAGCGAAATTCATTGCGAATGGACAAACCTGAACCCGCCCAAGGACCCAGAAATCGAACACCAACGCAGTGGACAATGTATTCGACGGTTCCTTGATGTTACAAGGATCGAAATTGGAGTGGTCTTGATATCCCTCTTGGCGAACACATCAAATCGCCATCGGTTAAATTTTCACACCACCAATAATGTGGCGAGAATATGAAGTTTCTTGGCGGGACTCAAAGCGGCTCGTTAAGCTCGGGATTATGATTACTAGTGAAAGCGATTCTCAACTAGTAGCGAATCAAGTGGGGAAAAAGTATCAATGCTCTAGTACCAAGATGTCATCTTATCTGGCGGAACGAAAACTTGAAAAGCACTTCTTGGTTTTGATTCAACATATTCCTAGAAAGGAAAACTTTCGGCGGACCGATTAGCGCGGATGGCCTCACGAGGTCGGCAGTCCCGCCGAGTTTTCTCGAGCAACTCAATTCACCCTCGGTAGTTGAGCCTTGAGAACATACATGATTCTTTGCAAGTTGAACAAACTAATCAAGGAACATGGATGCTCCGCAGAGTCGATTGACGGTTGGTACATCACGATCAAGGTAGAGGCGGATGACATCGATCTACAATTATCTTGACATGACACAATTCGAGAAGATGATGTAGAGGCGATCGTATATGCAACCAAATCATACACTCTAATCGAAAGTACCTTGTATAAGCGAGGATCTCATGGAGTGTTGATGAGATGCATATCTCAAGCGGATGGCATTAGATTGCTAACGAAATCCATGAAGGTGTGCGTGGAGCACACCATTCCTCTGAGAACCACAGTGGTAAAGCCTTGAGCAAGGCTATTCTTGGCATGCCCTTCATGATGCAAAGAGCTTTTGATGAAGTGTGTACAATGTCGGTTTCATAGCGACAAGTACACCGGCCGGCCTAAACCTTACAAATAATTCCTCTTTCTTGGCCTTTTGCAACTTTGAGGATTTGGACATTAGGACCTTTCCCAAGAACACCGGGGTTTGAATTCCTTTTCGTCATGATTGACACGTTTACAAAATGGATTGAAGCGAGGCGATCGTTAAAATAACAAGCGGGGCCGCTAAGAGATTTCTCTGAAAAATGTGATCACGCGATTTGGTGTACCCGGTCGTATCATCACGAACAATGGTTCCCAGTTCTCGGCGGTCAATTCCGAGAATTCTGCGATGAACTTAGTGTCAAAGTTCATTTTGCTACATTGCATCCGCGAGCAGCGGAGCGATTAAGCGGAGCTAATGGTATCCTTATGCGAGGATCAAGCGCCGAGTATTGACCGATTAATCAAGCGGTCAGTGGCAGGTTAAGAACTTCCCTACGTGTTATGGGCGTTCGAACCCGACCCGGTCGTCGCGACCGGTGAAACTCCATTCTTTTTGGTTTATGGTCTTTGAAGCTATGCTTCCTGAGAACTCAAAATTGGCTCTGCTTTCGGAAGGTCGTTTTGCGAAAATGATCGAGAATGAGCAGCGACTTCGGCGGCGTCGATTTCCTTGAAGAAACAGCGAAACCAAGCCCTTATGCGATCG
The DNA here is from genome assembly GCA_036346405.1 of Phyllostachys edulis. Lineage (NCBI taxonomy): Eukaryota > Viridiplantae > Streptophyta > Magnoliopsida > Poales > Poaceae > Phyllostachys > Phyllostachys edulis. Next base: position 77,225 of record JAYEVD010000437.1, read on the forward strand.
GCGGTCTACCAACAAGCCATGCGAAGGTACCATAGTCGTATGAGTGCGACCTCATGACCTTGCTGTAGGTGATCTGGTTCTCGAGAAAAATTGAGCCAAACAAATGCAATAAACTTTCTCCTAAATGGGAAGGTCCTTACTTTGTGGTCGAAGTAACCCGACCGGGTTCGTCTGTTGGCTATGTCACGATGGGCAAATTTTGTCAAATTCTTGGAACATCGATCAATTGCGTAAGTTCTATGTTTAATTTTCATTCTTTCATTTCTTTCAATTTCAATTTCATTAAATTCATTCATTAATTAAAGTGCAACTTTGCTTATATATATACACCTACATTACGGTTTGTTTGTTATTGTTAATGCAGTGGGAGAAGACATTTTCTCTCCGATATCCTTTTAGGATCTCACGATACTCTATGGTCCTAGTCGTGAGCATTTTTTCAAATGATTCCCCACAGCGACTACACTCTTTTTCAAAAAAAATGAGTAATCGAGCGCCACACAACTAACTATCTCATGAATGATATGCTTACGATTATGAAGATTATGCTTCATTATTTTAAGATTACGGTCTATTCTTGTCAGCTCTTGGTGGGACACGGAAAGCCTCCTAGTCGAAGTCTCTCCTTTTTATGCGTGGTCACCTTGCTTTGGAAGGAGCTTCCTAGCAGCAGTTCTTTTCTTCGATCCTCGCTACGATCGGATCTGAGAATTTGAACACGTTTCAAGAAATGTATCGTATGCCTTGAGTCTTAGCATTAGTTCGACCAGTTATGGGACAATAGATATAAACAAAGTTCACTTATAATTTGTTGCATACATATTTGCATTTCTTCTTATGTCAAGTTTGACAAAGTCTTTTTCAGACCATATATAGTGTTTTTTATGGGTATTTCCATTATGACAAACAAAGATCTATAACTAAGTCGAAATCATCTTTGGTCTGACCACATTTGATTTCCTAGTACTACAACGATCGCTTTTGTCTTACATGTCCAAACATACCTTCAAAACTCACATACATGGTTATGACCTCTTTTATTCTCTTTCTTGGCTCCTTTGCTTGCGATGCGTTCTTCTATTATAAAGCGTTGGGGCTAGGAAATATCTGAAATTTTAAAAAAGTCATCACAGGATAAACAAAAGCTTTGTCAATAACATAAAAGAAAGTTTTCATAGATATTCAAATATTTTTACACTTGCGAGGAACCTACTCTAAGGAGTATTCGGCCTAACTCTTGTTTGTCGGAGATTAGACCTCCATCTCCTCTACAACTATATCTCCAGTGGCTGAGAGTTCTTCCATGAACTTGGTAGCCTCCTCAGTGGGCGATTGAAGTCATCTTTAACAGCTTGGAGATCTATGGAAGGGTGGAAGCTTCGGTTTTACCAAAGCAAAACTAACTCCACTTTGCCTTTGTTTTTAGGGCACAGGCGTAATTCGTCCAGGAGTAGTTTTGAAGCGAGAACTTTAAGATCCTAAGTTGACCCAAATAGTTCATTTTCACTATTGGATGTCCTAAGGAAGGCGAGCTTGATCACGATCCCATATCGAAGATCATCTTGTTCAAAGCATGAATCTTTTCATCAATATTTTGAGCAAGAAGCCGCCTTATCTGCTCAAATTTGAGTTTTCTTTACTCTGTTCGGCATTTGTGTTTGCTCTGCAAAAACAAATCGAGTTAATGAACACAAGCATAAATGAAGGAAAAATCAAACTTACGACATATTACCTTCATTTGTTTTTGCTAAGTGTTTCATATTTGATCGTTGCTTGACGATCATAGGTCTTTAAATTGAACTTGCTTGACAAATAGGTGAGTCCTTAGTTTTATTTCTTCTTCAAGAAAAGGCTGTCTTGGCTTTCTCATTACAACCTCCTCTTTTATTTTCTCCGGATCTATCGAATGCGATAAGGAGAATAATTATAGAGGTGCAAAGTAATGAAGAAGAAACAAAAAGTTCAAAGGGAAAAGCTCTTACTTTCCAACTTAGAGTGCTTTTGCTCCAAGTCCTTAACTTCATTTGGGTGGGTCCTCCGATCACGACAAAGTTCTCGACCAAATGCTACACAAATAGCGTTCTCTTTCTTAAGTTTCTTATAAACTTTTTAAGAAGAGCTATGGAAATTTGGTAAGTAGAATACTACAGTGCACGGTCATTACAATGGCAGGCAAAAATCAAATCGAGTGCATCTTGGTTTGAGTATCCAGATGCTTTACGCCGCGCCTCATCAAGCTCCTGATCCTCGATGAATCGAGGGCGAAAAGGGAACTTGTTAGGTTGGGAAGGGTTATCGGCGATGATCGAACTGTTGAGACCTCTCGAGGCATCTACCTCCTGAAGGGGTTTCAATCACCAAAGGATCCAACTCAACCGTTGCCCTTGTCACTGCTCGGGGGCTTCTTGACCACTATTCCCTCGGGAACTTTGTCTGAGAAGTGCTCTGATCGGGAACTTCCACAGTGCGAGTCCTCGGGAAGAACACAGTGGAAGCAGGCCGGAACACGAAGACCTATGCAAACCCGAAGATGGGAAGTTCAAAGTATCAAATCATCAAGGAATTATTAAGGTACATACTTATCGATCACTTTCATTTGTACATACCTTGTTAATCTCAAGGATTTGACTCGAAAGCAAAGCAGAAGAGAAATACGTGCGTTAGCCTTCCTTTTCTTCTCCTCCAATCTTCTTTGGCTCTGGACCGCCAAGGTTTATTGGAACCCTCGCATCCTCCAACAAGATGTCGGAAGCTATGTCCTCGACCCGTTCATCGAGGACCGCATTCGACTATACGGTGGGAGGGTGGTTTCATCAATCTCGGATCGATTGTTTATTAACAACCATAAGGTAAATGCCACGACCACTCTGGATCTCTGACCTCGCTTGATTTCATTCTGCGGGCCTCGAACTTATCCACCTAAATCAAAGAACAAATTTGATTGGGTGAAGAAATCCTTTATCTAAAAATTCGTACATATATAATTCCAAAATGTTCTATTACCTCGAGGATTCATCTCCTTCAAGTGCCTCGAGGGCACGACTCGGTCGGAACTAAGGTGGGGCGTTGATCCTCACCAGGATTGTATGATTCGCTTAATCCAAAATAAGCGCAAAAAGTAAACACGATTGGAAATCGGTGGAATATATGTATACACATGGTAAAAGGAAGTTTTGATTAAATTACCTTAAGCCTTGATCTCCCTTCAATAGGATTCTGGCTAAGATCTTAGGGCATTGACCTTTTCTCGAGCTCCCCTTGCAGATCATCGACTCGATCTCTAATTTCCCGAGGAAAGAGCTTTATGAAGGAAGAATAAAATGATTTTAGGTAATACATTAATCAAATCAAAATCCGATCGAATTTATCTCAAAGACTTACCACCTTACGGTAGCTTCATCACGATCAAGGCACGGAGGCGAGGGAATGAGTCGGAGCTTCAATGGGCTAATCGGCGAAAGGTGAAATCGCTTCACCACATGCCGCAATCGGGCCCTGACTTGCAAGTCATAGATGGCATCCGCCCATCTTTTGACTATCCTGTCTTCTTCACGGTTTCCTTCCACTTGGAGTTTTCACTTGCTCTAGTTCGTGAAGTAGAGGCCATCGTCTTCGTAGCGTCATGTAAAACCGATTACTTTTCCACGATGACCACGAAGATTTGGCGTACATGAAGATGTACTCATCGGCCTTCCGTCATGAAGGCGCAATGTGCATTCGGGGCGCCTCGGTTACTTGTGATTTTCCCATCACCATGCGGTAGAAATAACTAAAGAGCTTCAAGTTCGGTTGTATTCGGTATGCCTCGCACAAATATCTGAAAATACTAATATTTGCGATCGAATTTGGGGCCAAATTCTCCAATTCCACCGTAATGTTCAAAGCAGCGGAGGAGAATTTGTGTCACCGATAGTCTCGGCCCATTCGATGTAGGCAAGGAAAGCGAGGATTTCGCCATCTTCACGGCTCGGAAAATGCTCTCCGGTCGCGGTCTCCAAGTGTCAGATTCCTATCACGGGAGCATCCCCATCTTCGCAAAGCCTCAAGCTTTTCTTGCCTAATTCGAAGGCAACCACTTTGTGTCTGCTCAGGCATGGCGAAAATCCTCAAGAATGAGTAGCAAAAGTTGGAGACTTTGTGGTGGGAAGAAACGAGGGAAAAAGACTCACGGAGGATTTCTTGGCGAGAAGCTAAAGGGGGATCGAGAAAGGATTTTGGAAGCATAAAAATTCTAAGAGCC